>JAUMHI010000040.1:9023086-9055775 GCA_032359435.1 Enteromius unitaeniatus | reverse complement strand
TTTATATTAAAACTTTGTTATAACCTACTCCAGCGACTCTCCATCCGTGATTACCAGAACACGCACCCGTTACACAACTCACCAGCCTAGAAGTGTACCTAGTAAGACCTTGATTTACTGCTTCAGGTGTGTTTGATGAGGGTTAGAGCTAAACTCTGCAGGGACATCGGCGTTCCAGGGCTAAACTTGGTTACCCCTGCTCTTGACTATTTAATGCATTTCTGATGTTAAAATCTGATAATGTGATTAAGATCTCCCTGTGTCTCCCATAACAGTATAAGTGCCAAAGTGCTCGAAGAAACTCCAGTGGCAACGACCATGATTGTGAGGTGAGACTTGTGCTGCGACTGTCTATATGTGCCAAGATCGGCAAGTTTCTCCTTGCGTGAAAATTTAATAGAAGCCATTTGAGAGTTACGTCACCACAATAGAGCAACTCCACAGTTAAAGGGGTCATGAAATGCAGTATTAGTTCTTTAGGTCAGTTTATAATTTGTCAAGGGGATTCTTATACCAAAACTGAGAAGTTAGTTTGGAATTCTGAAACTTGCAGTATGTTTTTATTATAGCAGAGCCTCCTACTGTATATGTGTAAATAAAAACATTTTGATTCTACATTTCATGACCCCTTAACACTTCTATGCTCTCCCATTGTTCCTTTCTTGTAGACTAAATCAATCAATTGGAGCATAAGCATATATAGTCTTACCATTTTCATATTTTTTTAACCACTTTCGTTACCACTCTTTTAAAGTAAGATTGTATTTCATCCTTCATCAAAGATTTCAACCACAGAAATGTGTGTATGTATTTTTCTTGTTCTCTTTGTTAAGCACCCTGTAAAATAGACACTTCTGGTTATTCGTTGGTCAGGCATTGTGTGATGCCTGGTTTTGTAGCCCTGGCACATTCTGTAGAAGTACAATACTACATTGACTAAGTTCATGAAAGAAACATCTGTGTAAAACAGATCTCAAAATTAGAAGAAACAGAATACCATTTCCAAATCCAGCAATCGTTTGCAATGTTTCCATATTTTTGTTATAGGAAGGAATGCGATCTAATGATTTTACCACAACTCTGACTGTCTTTGGCCTGAAACCCAGATCAGGTATAGTGTTAGCCCTTCCTTTTAAGTCTTTTTTTCTTTAATGTTTGTAATGGTATTGCCAAATCTTGGCAGATTGTATTGATGTGTTAGACAAAACCCTCTTACAACAATTTCTAGCAATCACACTTTAAGTAAACATGCATGAAGTTGAAGGTCTTATCTACATTAACAGTATTGTTTCCACAGACTACATATTTTGAAACCGTGTTCAGATCTTTGCCATTTACTCTTAATCACCTTTTTTAACAAGCATTTCTTAAGAAAGATAATGTTTTTACCTGTGCTCTTGAGCTAGCGGTATTTCTTCAGCATTTCTGTTCTTTTTTCATCACATTGCTATTCAGTGGAAAGCACAAGGAAGGCCAGTACTTCCTGTCTCACAAAAATACAACAAGAATTTTCCTGCATATAATACTGTAGTTAACCACTTGTTGTACAATGTTATCTCACAAATGCTTCCCATTTTATCATTTATGGCAGTTCTATTTTAAAATGTTTAATTATCAGCAGAAGGGAGTCAGCAAGACAAAACATGCTTCTTTGTGTTTGTTGTTCACATAGAGGGTAAAGTCTGTATCTGAAGTTATTTCACATGAGTGTGTGTTTATGCACATTTTAAGGGTAGCAACAACAAATTGGCATTCTATTCTAAATTAAATTTCATTATTAATCATTCAGAATTATTGTGTATCTTTAAAGAACCACCCTGAGCATTAGCATTAGATCGAAATTCCAAAACGCTGACAATGGGCATGGAAATTTGTGTGGCTGATTTACAGACAACGCAAAAATTAAAGGACACCGATACATCTAATTTCCATAATGACCAACGCAAAATTAGTGCACAGATATGCTTGGTTTCGGATATGTGTCCACCTGGCATTCCAAGTAAATTCATACGTGTGAGAAAAAAATCCTCTCCTGTACATGCTCTTTGTTTGTTCTCTGCAGTGTATCTTCCTAGCAACAGCAAATGTAGCCATTTCAAATGCAAAAAAAACGTTTGACATGTTTTTTTGGGAGGTGTTAATAATCAGTATTATGCATAATCAGTAAAGTAAGGCACAAAAATAACCGTGTCCATGTCTTTTCAGCACTAATTCTTCATTGCGTAATCTGGCCCTAAGTAATTTTTTTTTTTAATTCTATAGATTACAAGAGTCAAACATCATATAGGTTCGTTTGTAAGGGGAAGCTTGCATAGAAGATGAACATTATGATAACGCTGATTATGTGTCTACTACTCAGCCTTCTCCCGTGGAAATCGTCAAGACTTTAACTCCACAGACCCAAGCTTCACCATGAGGAGAAAGATGGAGCACCTCAGGGAGGAGATGGAGCAGATCAGACTCTTACGACAGGTCAGAATTCCACTAAAACCCATCTGGCATGCTTGAGGTATGAGGAAAAATACTTGGATTAGCCTAGAGATATGAATCAATCAAAGATAATTAAACACAAAGACAAACAAGATCTGTTTCAAGATATGTCAGAACCTGTTCATTTTAGGCCAGATGTTTATATTGAGTTCTTTTTAAATTTATTGTCAAAGTTGTCATTGTCTTGGTTTTTTTTTTCCAACAGTTTTCTGTGCTCTATGTTTCTACATGTCACTGCAAGCTTTTACCAACAATGTTTTTGTACTTGTTGAGTTATTATTGTCAGAAAGGGAACATATATTTGAGACAATAATAAGTACCCTGTTACCAGACGGGCAGGAACAAAGGTTTCTGCTTCATTTCTGAGGAAAGGGAGGAGGTGCTGAAGTCACTATATATAGAGTGAAACCTCTTCACACATGTGCTTCACTTAAGGAATGCTGTTTGTATGGCATTTGAGTCTATGTAGAGCTTTCCTTTCACTTAATTATTGTATAGGGTGTCACTTTAGTTAGTTACTTACTTTCCTATGTAAGTAAACCTGGGCATCTATAGACTAGTTTTCCATGCAAGAAGTGAGTGTGAGATTCACTGATGCTGAAACTGTAGAGTGCTCGATTGTCATTGCTATTGATTTCTTATCATGTCCAATTTCCTAACCTTCACCTCAGCTCTGTGCTGTCCTTGGTGCTGAAGGGCCACCCATGTGATAGCCGGGTGATTGTCTCTCGACATTTATCAATGATGATTCTTGGTTAATGTGACATAACTGTCTTTGTTTTTGCTATCAAATAAAGCAAACAGAGTCTTTGTGTGTGTTTACAGAACCTTGAATCTAGGCTTAAGGTTTTGTTGCCAGACGATGTGGGTGCTGCTTTGATGGATGGTGTGGTTTTATGCCATCTGGCTAATCACATTCGTCCTCGTTCCGTAGCTAGCATTCATGTACCATCCCCTGCTGTGGTAAGTTTCATTGAATGTCATTAGATATCCTTTAAAATTAAATAATATTTTCTGCACTTTAATTGTGGTTTTGAATGCTGAATATATATTATCACATAAATTGAATGTTTTTTGTGGTTCTGTTACACTTTGTCTGCAATCCCTCTAAAAGCCAAAGCTGAGTATGGCCAAGTGTCGGAGGAATGTTGAGAATTTTTTGGATGCATGTAAAAAGCTTGGAGTGACACAGGTAGGATTGAATGTTTCTTTCTTGTACAAATGCATGACAGTAAATAAGTATCTAATTCATAGTTTATAGCTTTTTCTTATTAGTGTGGTTCACCCGAGAAAGAAATTTGTCAGAAATTGCTCACCCTCGTGTCATTCAAAGCGTCATTCCTTCATTCGTCTTCGGTACACTTATTAAATATTTTGGATGAAATCCAAGAACTCTTTGACTTTTTTTGTAGACAGCAACAAAACTGAAACAATTTATGCCCCAGAAAGGTAGTAAGGACGTCGTTAAAATAGTTTGTGACATCAGTGGAGTAATGGCTGCTAAAGGAATAAAACTTTCAAATATATTTAAATAGAAAATTGTTTTAAATTGTAATACCACATTTCACAATATTTTTCCTGTATTTTTGATCAAATATATACTGCCTTGGTGAGCATAAAAGATTCCTTTCACATATATTTATGAATATTACTAAGCGTCTAATCAGTGCTGTATGACATTTGCTATAATGGCATTTGCTTGTTTACCCTCTTTTAATGATCTTTTTATTATTATCTTATAATAGATTTATAATATCTGCCATTTATCTATATTTATGCTTACATTTACTTGTGTTTATGAACAGGACAAGTTGTGTTTGCCGCATCATATCCTGGAGGAGCGAGGTCTTGTAAAGGTTGGTGTCACTGTACAGGCACTGCTGGATCTTCCGTCATCGAAACCCAACCAACTTTCTACCATGTAGCATCACTGGATCATGGGACATCCACTAATGTCCTTTTACCCTGCCTTACCACCTCATCCTCACTCCTCACTCTCAATGCTGATCTTTGACCTACTATGGGGAGGTAAAGACCCTTCACCCTTCACAACTGCGGTTAACAGGCTTGCTTCCCCCTACCTCTTATAAGCCTCTATGGAGGGGTCTAGACATTTTAAAGCTCCAATATTGTGCCCCATATGAGGGAAACTGTAATTCTTAAAGCCACATGATTCATTCTGAGGGGAAATACCTGTTTCTATTCCACAACTGGAAATGCAGGCTCTCCTCTCAATGCAGGACACCTCTGTCTCCTTTCATTTGTATCAGCTTCCCATCTGTCTCATGTTCACTCTTCTCTTGAACCGGTGAACCCCCAACGGGCGAGGACAGGAGAAAAATCTGCAGCTATCTGGCTGATTCTGGACCAGAGGGTGGATGTCACTTCAGCCCTTTCCTGTATGAAGTCACTAACAGCTGTTTAACACCTTGTTACATTCTTGTTACACCCTGTTGTTGTCTCTTATAAAAAATAAGTTGGTCAGAGATGGGATTGATGTGCATGTAACAATAACCAGAATAGCACCGAGGGCATCTGGAAAGGACAGACAAAGTGTTGCCATAAATGTTGATGTATTGCAGTCAGGTGAGTCATTGGCGGTGCATTAGAAAGTAATCATATCTTTCTGCATGCCTGGACGGTTTTAATAGTAAAGACACTGCTCACATGCCTGCACAAGACAAAAGCTTTTTTGTTTTCTTTGAGGTACATGCCGACATCGCCAATGTTTGCTTTTCTTGACTGTTTTCTCTCACAGGTTGTATTTTAGTGCATTAGTTTTCACAGAACAGCGTGTGCCAGGAAGTAACACATCGTAACTTTTCGCACGTGCCAGTGCGGTTGCATTGTGCTACAGTTTTGTTTGTTGTACAGGTCTGGACAAGTAAAGTTTCAGCACTAAAATAGGTCATTTTTTAAAAAAAAATTGCAAAACATCAAAAGGGTTTGATGTGCAGCAGTTCATTCATCACAGTAAACTGTGAAGAGTTATAGACATGTTAAAATATGTACAAATTTGTTTTATCAGGGAATTTATTTATTTGCCTTTATGTACTTTTGTATGTATTATTTGTTATTTTTTTTTAGTTCTATTTACTTCTTTATCAACCTCAGAAATTCAACTGTATTGTCCAAAATCAGCAATACTATTCAGAAATATTCAGAGTGTTATTTATTCATTTCCAAACATGGGAATTGGGGCAACCGTCTTAATGTTCACGCAAGCCAAATTCGAGGATCCCTGGCATAGACTGTACATACGGTGCATCAGTAGCTGATTTCTCCACACATTTACTATACTTTTCTAAACTTATTAGTTCAGCTCCATATTTAATTGTTTAACAGGAATAAAAAAACAAGACCGTGTGGGGTAACAGTTGGCCTGTACTGTTGTTTGAATTCGGTCAATGATTGCTCACTCTCATGCCGTTCCAAATCTATAAGACCTTTGTTCATCTTTGTTACACAAATTAAGATATTTTTGATGAAATCTGAGAGCTTTCTGACTCTGGGTAACATACAGGAGGAGTGATGATAAAGTTGAGGATCCAAATGCAGGCTTTATTGTAAGGAGCGCAATCAACAGGCAGCATAAAATATCTGTAAATACCAGTAATGTCCTTAAGCCACTTATGGTGTGCAATTACTGTAGGTTGAACATATCAAGTACTATGTTCACTATGCATTCCTGTTAAAAACCCAGGTATTTTTGTCCCTCTTTTTGCAGTTGTTGCTAACTAACCAATTCCAACATGTCTTGAAAGTTAGATTGATTGATGGATGTTGTTTTAAAGAGAAAATGTTGTTCTTTGATTTATGCCCTTATAAAAGTCACAGTGTGCTCAACAGTCAGCAGCTGTTGACAACTTTTCTGCAGAAAGGAGTTTTAGGACATGGGGTACAATGAGTAACAGTCTCACTCCCCTATCATGCTCCACAAAGCATAGCAGATACGTTTGGTTTAGTGCCAAAGCTTTGTGATGGATGATGGTGACACCACCTCCACAGACCTCCACAATCTCAGCCAATAATAAAACAATTCTACAGGTTCATCTCTAATTTAGCTGTTTCTGTCTGTTTAGCTTCAATATTTATGACACCATTTCCCAGTTAGCATCTGTCACTCATACCCTGCAGAACATCTGCTACAAGATATAGACTGCATACTGCATGCTACTGTTTTAATAATATGCTACAGTACTCAGTATGCAACAATAATGATTGTACTGTAGCAGTGATAATCATTGTCATAAGACTCAAATTGACCGATGAAATGCTGAAACGGGTTTCATGAAAAGTATTGCAATGTGGAAGCTCATTCTGAGTATGCATGTTTACAATTCATTTAGGGGCGTATGTTATTTTAAAAAGTCATTCTCAAGTTTGTTTTTGTTTTTCCATCAAACTCTGAAATAATCACTCATCAGCTCTGTGCAGTTTGTAAAAAGATGTTTTGATCAAAAAGTAATAGACAGGGGATGCCTCCTACGCAGTGCGTACTGTATATGTAAATGTTTTTGTATGACCACTGGAATGCATGTCTGGATCATACCATCATTCATGTATATAATATACTTTTCAACACATTAGAATGTTTCCTTAAAAAGGAACCAGCCAAAACATTTAAAAATACTGGAATAAACGGACCTTTTACAGTGTTTTGTTATGCATTTGTCATTTTTTTGTGCTTCTTCACTGCAGGAACACAGTTCTTTATGACAGTATAGGGGGGAATAAGCCATCCTGAAAATTATCATGCAAATATGTGTGGCACCAGATGTAACCACTTTACATCCGGTACATTATTAATGTGCTATGAATCCATTTCCAAGGAAAGCTGCTGTCTTTTTTCCAGAGAAGCATCCAGACAGAGGGTCCGGAAGAAAGGGTTGTGCTCTCTCAAGTTACACTTGTGAACAAAAAAGAAACTCTTTGTTTGCAGGTCTCATTATTTGAGGTCACTGTAAGCCGAATAACTTTAAAGAGTCATTCAAATTCTTATCCAACACTGTTCATATTTATAAGAGAGATGTATTTAAGTTTACTGCTTGATGAATTTATGCCATCATATATTTGAGATAATTCTACATGTGTACTGCTACATATACTGTGCATTATTTTGTATTAATGAAAGAAAGCAAAACAGCGATAGAGCCATGCTTTATGGTCAGTCATCCGTTAATAATCGCTATAAACTTGGCTGTGTTCTATAGTCTACTTATTTTAGAATCTGTGGAACCGATCATCTGTTTTTTTTCTCATCAAAAAGGTAATTGCAATGTGCATGTTTCCCATCAGCATAAAACCCAGAGGGAGCATGTTAAGCCAAAAATAGAAAGGTTTGTACTTGTGGGAGCTGAAAGACTCCCACAAAGCTCACATTTAACATAAACATAAATTCTGTTGTAAATTTGGATTTTTTTTCTTTAATTGACTGTATTTCAGCACATAGAGGGAAATTGAATAAACAGAGCAAACCAAATGAAACATTTGGTAGCTGAAATGATTTACTGAGCATAGCACACACAGAGACACGCTGGAATAACACGACTGATTTACAACCCTATTTTTTTAAACGGTTCTCGAGCGACTAGTTAAACAGTGCATACTAAACGACAAACCACAAGTATTTTGATGAAAACTTTAGATGGAATGTACTGTCCTGGCAGTGTGACGTAGCTACGCTGTTCTAGACAAGTAGGCTAATGTAATGTAATACTAGGTAGGCAGTGTCACACACACCCTGAGTCACACAAGAGGGTGCTGTATCCACAACAAAATCTGAGAACGTTAAGCAAAGTTCACTCAGACCATCCTAAGCCAACTATATTGGAATATCATCTATTAGAGAACAGTGACAGTGAGTATACCTGTTTACTCCGTTCTTTTCTGCTGCCTTTATCTGTTCATTATATGTGGATATTTTGTCTTCCTTCTTTCTCAGCACATCTTCAGATCTCCTTTTTTGGGAATAGTTTGAATTGAGTGGCCTATTTTAACCGAATCCACTTTTATTCTGTGCATTTGTGTGTGTGTGTGTGTGCAGTTATCAACATTTATGAACATTTGTGAATTGTTTATCAACATTTAAACAGCTTTTATTATAACATATTAAGGCAAAAATGTTATTATGTATATATAATATATTTAAAACAAGACCCCCTGAAGAGGAACATACAATAATGAAACTCAGATCATTATATATTACACATATTGACATATATAACATGTATTGATATTGAATATCTAAAGAAATTTCTCTATAAAATTTGAATGACTTAAACATTTAAAAAAAACTATGTAAATTTTATATTTGCATATTTGTGATATATTAAAAATTCAAATACACGTCATTTGATTGCAACAAATATTCGTTTTTTAATATATGTTTGATTTATAAGCTGAATTCATAGTTCACTTTCCCTTCTATTTCTAATATATTTGTGTATAAAACCAGATTTGAGAATGTGTTAAGGGGATTGTTCCCCAATCATTTATTCAGTCTCACGTTGTTCTAAACCTGTATAAATTTCTTACATGGAGCTTTAAAGATGTTTATTTGAAATATTTATTTTTCTAATGGAAGTTAATGGACACCAAACTGTTTCGGTTACCAATATGTTTTAATAACTTCTTAAATAATATAAATAATAGCAGGATATTCATTTTTGGATGAACTTTGCTTTTAAGGCAAAGAACTAATACACAGTGGCAAGTACACAGTGACGAAGAACAGCTGTTTTAAGGTCAAGATGCCAAAGAGCTAGCATGATACACCAAACCAATCTAGGAAAATATAAGAGCCACACCTTATGCGTGAGCGTTTAATGTGTAAGAGCAGTTACTCAATTATCAACCACATGGGTAAATAAGATTGGCAACAGCGTGGGAAATCTAAACACCTCCCTTTTGATAGACAATGTACTATTTTATGAGGATAGCCACATTACATCACCCTAAAGGTAGCACAATGAAGTGTAAAGAGAGACAACTGATGTGAACATTTATTTCTCTCTAGACACGCATAATAACCCTTCTGAAGAAAATGTTGCAGCTGAATAAGGTTCCTGCATGGCTTTCTGTATTTGGTTTGATTTTGCTGACTCAGGAGGCTGTCACTACGTCAGAGGTCATGGCCTGTGGATATACCGGTAAGCTTCCTGGTTGGTTCCAGTGAAATGATAAAAAACAATGGCACAATTCCAGACTCATTCTGCACAGTGTAAAGACAGACAAACTGACTTTATCTAAGCTCCAATAAACTCTTAAATAGAATAGTTAAATATAACCCTTTTTTACACATAATGAACCATGCTTTAAAAGTGCTATAAAAATCTTTTAATCATAGTTTATTTTTTATTTACTTTAGTTTTATGTCTATTACGCTTTTCCTTATCTGGCTTTTTTGTAGCCTTATTTAAAAATGAAAGAAGGTAATTTAGGTACTTTTATTGTTTATTAACATAAGAAATTGTGGTAAAAATGACTGGTTAAAAGAATAAATGATAATTGACAGCAGACACCAATGCATATTTAAAGAAATAAACACAAAACCCATTTAATGAAATTTAAAGAATTAATAAAATATCTTCACAGATGATGACAATCCTAATGTGTGTATTTTGATAATTGAGTGGCTCTTTGCAGATGATTAGATTGTGGGATGTGACAGCATCTGTCAGGGTAGAGGAATAGTTTAGAATCACAGCATGTCTCTTTTTATTTGTTTAAGTAAAAGCAACAGGTTTATCAAGGCTATAATATATAGTATGTGACACAATGCAAAAAAAAACTCTAAAAAAGTAATGGGATAGTTTTAATGTTCTTGTGAATGCGCATGTTAATGCAAAAATCAAAGTAACATTTAAAAAACGTGATAAGAATATGGGTCATAAATTCGAAATCTAAGTCACTTACCTACTTAGTGAAGAAGAAAAGGGAATTATCCTTAATTATGTGTATGTTACTTTTGAGACTTTCCTTGATTGCTTAACTTAATGACCAGAAAAAGAGACTTTATCATGAATTTGTGTCACAGAACACTAATAGTTTGGCTGTAAAGTTTACAAGATTTCACAATAGTTTGACTCAGGAGATTGGATGGATTTTAAAATTCCAACTTGATGCTTGTTGCAAGTGCTTGGTCTGTCTTCGTACCAAGAGCTGTAAGTAAACTCAGCATTGTTCATAGATAAGGTTTTTTTCCCCCCACAGTGGACCCACCTGCCAATATTGAGATAACAGACCCTGGCTTCCTGGGTTACATCAGTATCCACTGGACTCGGCCAACCAGCCTTCAGAACCTTACAGGCTGCACAGTACGATACCAACTCAGATACTATGACACCTATGAGGAACGATGGAGGGTACGAATCCTTGAGAGCTCACAGAACACAGTCACACAGTTTTCCTTTCAGTGCATAAGCATTTATACATGTTAGTGTATTTTCTACTTTGTGCATGTCACACTCAGAAATGTTTTGAAATAGCTATGCTATGAAGTATTCAAACTTTATTTTGTGGTAATTTCTCTGAAATAGTGCTGACACCACATTAATAAAGCTGTGACCAATCTTGCTGGAGAAACCTGCTGTAGTATTTCACCATTTCTGTGACTCATTATCAGCCCCATGTATGTTTCGTTCTGCTTTAATCTAAGATTGTTCATAGCCAAATCAGTAAATCTGTATTTGTCTTTGTTACACAAGCACTTAGTAAACTAAAGACAGTTAAGTGTTCCATGAAACTCCTCAAGATTCAGTGTAAATCTACTTAGTCAGTGCCAAAACCTGGGATTAATTTAATGTAAGCCCTCTGAGAGAACAATTCCCTGCAGGCGGTGTACTTAGTATTCAGAGAGACGTATTTATTTTTCAGCATCTGTAATATGAAGCCGTTTTGCCCGCCTTGTGCATACTGATATTATGCTACAAACGCAGTGATTTATGACTTAAAATCGCCCTCTTTTTGTTTTGTACAGAGTGTTCGAACTGTCAAGCTCACTTACACTGCTCAGTTTGATCTTGAGAAACCAATCATGGTGAGAATACTCACTGTGCTGAAGTGTGCATGTACCAATGATATGGAGGTCCAAGGAGAGGAGACAGAGTGGGTCTACACGCCTGAACCAGCAGGTAAAGATCTAAAACATATTTCATCCCAAATGAAGCAAAAAAATGAACAAAGATCAACCATATAGTCTATTGTGATTGCAAGGAATCTTACCGCAATCCAACTCTAAATTGCAAGACAGCATTTTTGACATACAGCACTAATCTCTGTGACACCAGTTATTGATACTATAATATTGATAATATATAAAAACATGCTTTTTTGCAATCTAATTGTTAGCTCTAGATAATGATCAAATAAATAAGGAATACCATATCAGCAAGACCACACAAACTTACTGTAAATATCATGTCATAATTACTGTAATTTGGAGATAACAACAAGTGACGTTCTAATAGTTGTTAACACACTTAGACTCTGAAATATCGCACTATTATAAGCCTACAAGCTCCTGATGAATCTGAGGTGGTCAGGGATTACAGTTTTGTAGCTCTTTATTGTGTCAATAGCACCTCAGTTACGATTATCCCTTCCCTCTTTACGGGTTATAGCATGAAATAAACATGAACGAACAACAAAAAGTATCTTGTTTAAATTTTGGAAATATGTCAATGCACACCATTTTTTCACTATTTTTCAAGTTCAAGTCCACTGACATTAATCTAGTCTTCAGTCTGGTTCAGTCAGGTCATTGTCAGTCAAATTCCCTGCAAATTTAGCCATGTAAACTGATGAATTAATCATAAATAATTGTAAAAATGTATCCTGCACTAGCATACTGTATGTCAATTTTACACATATCTGTTTCCAGCCTTTTTAATATTAAGTGTATTGCATTAGTAAAATACAAAATTATCCACACCCATCAGGAATCTATTAAGCAAACGTTTCATTATATTGATCTCCTGTTTTCAAGGAAAGTGCTTTTGAGGAGTGGACCGACTGTTGCTATAATGAATTACATTATAGGCCTTACTGTCTGTTGCCTTCAATTTGATAATAACTGCAAATTTTATTGATGGAGCTTAAGGATAATTGTCATTTAATGCAATAATTATCATCTGTTAAAATAAATACGTTGCTACCTTTCTAGGTGTGGCGGGATCTCGAATAAGAGATTTTCACTGTGTTTACTATGGCAAGGAGTACATGGACTGCACCTGGGAGTCAGGACCTGAACAACTTCCAAATTCACAGCACTACCTCTATTACTGGTGAGCACTTCCATGAGAAATTATGAACACAAACAACATTTAAACCATTCATAATGCTTTCATCTGGGCATTAAGGGTTTTGGTGCTGTCTGTGCCTCAGGGGAAGCAGAAGACAGGTTGAAGCACAAGTCATTTTACAAGAATGAACTGAGTAACCTTATAGAGTTCAGTGTTCAAACGCCAAAGCTTATGCTGTTTTATCTGTTAAATGATGTGCTTGCTAGAGAATACAGTACACACACTTGTTAACATAAGCCAGTACCTTTGACGGTCATGGCTGAATCACTAGCATCTGATCACTGCATTCCACTGTTATACAGGTCAAGACAGGACTGGTTAGCTGGAATGAGCAAGTGTCTAGTTCTTTCTTTGAATTTATGTAGCATGTCAACAGAATTTTTGCATTATTGTTAAAATATGATTTAAAACACAAACATCTGTTATGACTGAATACAGGCATAATTTCTTTTTGAGGTCAACTGTATGCTTCATTTTTTTCTTCTAATGATATCTAATGATGCACATGGAAACAAACCAATTAGTTTTATATTGATATTTCACATTTTGAACACTTAAAGATTCAACTTGATGAATACATTTATATCTGTTCTTCCAGGCACAGGGAAATGGACGAAACAAAGGAATGTCCAGAATACATCATGTTATCTGAGGGTCAAAGGGGATGCCGGTTTCCTCGAGAATCGCTTTTGGAGTTCTCAAAGTTTAATTTATGTGTAAATGGATCCTCTTCAGCAGGAAATCTGAAAACGGCCTACTTCTCGATTGAGGTCCAAAACCATGGTAACTACGGACTGCTTTTTTTTTACCTGACAGAAGTTGAGTTCTGCTAAAACTAGAGACATCTGACTCAGTAGCAAAAAACATATTCCTAATTTTCTTCTCCTTGTTTTTCTCTTGCAGTAAAACCAGCAGTGGTCTTCTCGGTGCATGTCTCAGAGAATAATGGAGAGCTGAAGTTAGACTGGTCACCACCTAGTGGTCAGGTGCCAGAACACTGCTTGGAATATGAGGTGGAGAGCAGCACTACGACGACGGATAATGGCAAGGAAAAACAGGTATTTATTTGTGTTGTTTTTCTTTCATCCATGCAGTGCAGTTAGATCATTAAAATCCTCGATAAAAAGTAGTAAAAATAAAAATCACAGTAAAAATAATCATTATCCTCATCTTGATTGAACGTGTTTCACGAGTTCGTACTTACTGGTAATTAATCAAAGGCGAAGTGAGTCTGGCATGCTGTCCGTGGAGAGGACCCAGGGTTCGGCGGGCTCCAGAGGTTATCAACCCCACTGGGCTCGGGGAAGTGACAGGCTGGCTGCCCGGTCCGAACCCTACGTGCCCTCCCCCCTGGCGAAGGAACAAAAGGTCGGTGGAGTAGAAAGGAGGAGGGATGCTTAGATCGAGATACTGAGGGAAAGGGGCTCATACTATTTATAATTATCTCTTGCTTTGATAGCACGATGAGATAATAAGATAATTAGGGGGAAGCGGGCTAATAATTAACTGTGTGTGCTGTGCTCCTCTTGAAATTTGTTAGCAAAATATTATTTTTGTGGTTATTGTTGCATGTTTTAGGTATGACACATTTTAAACATGCACATTAGATTATAGAGTACTAATGGGCTGATAAGAATCTGACACATTAGATAAGGGAAACATCTGAAATGCCTTCAGGAGAGGGACTGAGGATCACTTGATGACAAGACTCGCAGCTTTTTTATGGCTTTGTCGCATCCAGTAATTTGTAAACAACACTTGTAGAAATGAACAACTGCCATTCACTTTCATTTTAATTTTGAATCTTGGCATGTACTGTCAAACCAATATTTGATTTAGCTAGTGTGCCAATTCAAACAGCAAAAAAGTGCCAACAATTTGGTCTGTCAAAAGCATCAATTAGATCTTTTTTCCCCCTTTAGGAAAAGATGGTTATTCAGAATTTAGAAGACACATCTTATGTCGTCCTGAGAGTGGTGGAAAGTCAGAAAACCTGCTTTCGAATCAGGTCAAAGGTGAACATGTACTGTGCTGATGAAGGATTTTGGAGTGACTGGAGCCAAGCAAAGTGTACAGGTTAGACCTATTGATTTAAAGTGTTCTGACATTCTGATCTTGTGAAATTTTGACATTTGACACATGTTTTTAACATTTAAAGATCGTTGTTGTATCTAATATGCTCTTTTCAGCTCTTGAAAATATTTATGGTTAACACATACAGAGATGTTACAACATAAGAAATTATCCTTAGATTGTAAATAGTCCTTTCCATTTTAAACTTCTAATGTTAGTTTGATCATTCATGTCTTTTTCCTTCTGTCACCATCAGAAGATAAGGAAAAAATTCAGTATCTCAGTGTGGTGAGCCTGGTGGTCATTGGCATTGCTTCAGTCATCCTCCTCTGTCTTTCATTATGGATATTAAAGAAGATGTAAGTATATGGCCAAAAGATAATAAATAAATAAACAGATGCACTTGCAGATTCTTTGATAGGTTAATTCTTCATTGATTTGACATTGACTTTGTTCCCACAGATGCATAAAAAACAAAAAGGGCACCCTCTATACTTTATACAAGGAGAAGGTCAACGAGACTATGCCCAATATCTTCAGCCCCATTTTCAAGTGATGCTCTCTATGACCTGCTAAGCTGAATCACGTTTAGCTGTTTCTAGACTGCAGTAAAAGCACACTAATCAGACAAAGAAACAAACATGAGAAGTGAGACTTAAAACTTAGAGTGACAGCTGACAGATCCAGTAGTCTTGAGGAATAGGTATGTGGAAACCTAACAGCACTGAAACGAATGTATGAACCACTTTGGTTTCCAAAACACTACACTACTATTTTATGTGTTTATGCACATATCATGTATTACATAAAGTTACTCAAAATTGTTGAAATGCAAGTAATCTTGCCGCTTTAGCCAACTATTTTTCAAATGCCAATGATCTTGCCAGTTATCTTGATATTTTAGCCAATGTTTTGTTTATTGCAATGATCTTGCCGGTTTAGCCAGTGGTTTTTCAAATGCCAGTGATCTTGCCAATGACTTTTCTAATACCAATCATCTTTATATTTTATCCAATGATTTGTCAAATTACAATGATCTTACCAGTTTAGCCAGTGGTTTTTAAAGTGCCAGTGATCTTGTAAATTTGATCTTGTTTGCTGTTTCACTTTGATGTATGACGTTTTCAGTATTTGAGTTTATATTACTGCTGATTACATAATGAAGAAATCAGCAGGAAAAAACAAACTTTTATTTACATAATTAAAATTAAATTTGCTTGAATTTATATTCTGTTTGTGTAAGTTTTTACAACAGGTACAATTAACGAGAGGTCTGCACAAATATGCAGTTACAGAGCACATTTCCATTCTTGTTCAATTCCTAATCAGAGCATCAGAGCCTTTCCTGTTGATTATTTTCACTTCCTGCACTGACTAGGCCTGGTCAGTACGTATGGTGACTGAAATGGTAATGTTTGGGTGGGTGGTCATGATATACGCAGTTTACAAATGACACACTGCATTACCTCCAAGAATCAGGAAGTCACTTTATTCATAGAATTATCGCTCAAGCAACAAGCATTTATGTTACTGATTTTACAATGCTGTACATTCAAGTCATCAAGCCACAGTTCTCTAATAGTAAACCAACTTATAAAAGGGATAGTTTTCCCAAAAGGGAAAATTCTGTCAGCATTTACTCCCCTCAAACCTGTATGTCTTGTGAAACACAACAAAAAATGTCAGAATATATATATATATATATTGTTTTGGACCCTGTTTACTTTCATGTATAGACAAAAAAGTTTAATGTTTCTTAAAATTCTCATTTTGTGTTTTGCACTCTTTGTGTAAGGGGTCTTCATTAATGAACATTTATTTGCACCATCTGTGACTGTGATCTAAGAATGTGGTATTCAAAACAAAAAAAAGCAATTGATGAAAAGTGAATAAAAATATTTTAACACTGACACTTAAAAATCCACATCTTAAAAATATATATAGATTTTTTTAACTTCAAAAAACTTTTTTTTGGTACTGTGTAAATCATTATATAATAACTATTAGAGTATTTCCATGTTCATTTCAAGTTGATATCTTACTGATATTGATGATGTCAAAAATGCTCTAATTTCATTCTAGTTTTGTATCAAATGTTTAAATTTGTGAAATTGTACATTTCTATAAATAAATAAATATTGTACAATAGTCCATTTGTGTTAGTATAGCAAATATATAATCATTGATTTCATCTTGTAAGGCAGGTTGCAAAGCCTGTCTGGATCTTAAGTTAACTAAAGGTTTTTGTTTATTTAACAAAATTTGCTTTAAATATGGAATTTAAATTGACTGACAGCAGTGAACATTTCTAGTGAAGTAGTAATGCACACCTCCTCTGTTTTGAAACGCTAAGTTGACTAACACTAAAGATCATTAAAACTGTAATCTTCTATTAAACAATCTCACAATATCAACCTTGATAATCTCTTAGAGCAGTAGTATTCACTGGATTAAGGAAAATTAACCAAGACATTTCCAAGGAAAGCTGCACATCAACTTTGATCACCAGCAAGTATGACAGTAACATACGGGGGGCCATTCATCAGAAAGACAAAACATCAGTGAAATTGTGACTCACAACGGCTGTTTTAGTCACCATTGACTTCCACAAAGATTCTAATTCACGCTTGAGACTGCTATGTTTGTGAAAAAGCCCTCTAAGGATTCTTTAGGCCTACTTCATAAAGTTTATTGTGACAGGGAAGATGCCATCAATAGGAGGGACAGAAAATGTAACTGTTTGCTGTGATCAAAGCTGAATTTTTAGCATCATTACTTTTTATTACATCAGTCTTCCGTGTCACATGATCCTTTATAATTCTGATATGCTGCTCAAGGAACCTTTTTGAATTATTATTACTATCATCAACAGTTGAGTACATTTTTTAGGATTCTTTGATGAATTAACATCAGCATTTATCTGAAATAAATACCTTTTGTAACATTATAGCCTACATGAAGGTTTTTTGAAAAATAAAATAATAATCAATACTTTTATTTAGCAAGTTTTAAATTGATCAACGTGATGATAAAGAGATTTATAATGTTACAAAAGGTTTATATTACATACAAATGTTGTTCTTCTGAACTTCAAAGATATTCGGAAAACAAATATATTCAGCTGTTTTCAACATCATAAAATAATAAATGATTTTTCAGCATCAAATCAGAATATCAGAATAATTTCTGTAGGATTGTGTGAATTATGCAACATGCATCTTTGAAAACACAATGCATTCAAACAGAAAACAGCTGTTTAAATAGTCAAATGTTTCAAATAACTGTAAGCTTGATGAACAGAAGAGACTTAAAAAACTAATCTTTACTAGTAAACTTTTTTTCTTATTTCTAAATTTGAATTAACTTCGGAAGAAGAGATTTTATTTTACTGCTGGACAATAATCAATAATAATGATTTACAAACAAACTACAAAAAAAATTATAACATGATGAGGCCCTTCGGCTTCGAGTATGAATGAATGAATGAAACATACACTGATGTTCAACTCTCCGTATTCTGGGTCCGAGTAAACATCAGGTCATGCACAGACGATTCTGACTCTATGAATTTAAATCTAGAGTTATTCTGGTAATCTACGCCCCTGTGTGACTCAAAATGGCAGATATAGATAGGATGCCAGATGGATAACACGAAAACACTACACACGTTTGACGGCCCTTCAGCTTATTTATAGGTAAATTATGCGGTTTATTTGGCTAATAGTGTAGAAATTAATGTCAGCTTAATCTTGGCTATTGAAAAGTGGGTAAATTCCTTTATGTTTACATTTAAAGCATCTTGAAATTGAAACCTGCGTAGTTTTGAATAGCGATATTACGTTCGATGCCGAGGTTTGTATCGACTCCAGAGCATCGAGAAAAGGTTCAACTCGGCGAAATCCATTCAGACTGGAGGACTGTAGACACTGCATTCAATCACTTTAACCCTTTATCCAGACCAGTAGAAACTACACATTTCCCCTCTGTTCTGAAACATTATGAAACAAATGATTCATTTCTTTTTCCTGTGTTTGCAGTGTGAACGTAGGCTGTGTGTTTAATCGCACAAATCACACCTGGCTGGCCTTGAGCATTTTCCCCTGCACTTATTTGTATCGACCAGCAGGTGTCCTTAGCGTGCATTACAAGCCTCTACACATGAACCACTTTTCAACACATAACTTAAAACTCATAACTTAAGAAAGCTCCATCTCGCCACCACGTGTTTTGAAGATTATTGTGACGTCTGACAGGAAACCATCGCTTTTGTTAATGTCCAACAAATAACGCTTATGAAATATGCGTGGGCGTGATATATAACAGTAAATGTAATGTAATATATTGGAGCTCGTTGTGTGCATAGAGACAGTGTGTCATGCTGGATTAGAAAAAGGTCTTTCCAAACTGTTGCAACAATGCATTAACATAAGCTTTCATTAGAATTGCTGATAAAAAAACACTCTTGAAAAGGGGGTTACATACTTTTGCCTGTATATTGTGCATTCTGTGTTAGCACTGGGCATAATTAATTTCACATTTCAATACACTCATTGATTTACTGCTGTACATAAAGAACAGGCAGATTCACACATTAAGAATTTTAAATATGTATATAATATTAATTACTTATTAAATATTGAATATTATTAATAAATATTAATAATAAATATTATTATTTATTAATAGCGATTATAATATTAAGGTAAACAATGTACAGTCGTATACAAATATCACAAGCCCAGTTGTGTAGGCTATTTAGTCATTTAATAGAACGAAATGTTTGTTATGTATTGATGTTCAGCCAAGGGCTACAGCACCCTCCATTGGTGTTTATGCACACAATGCAGAGAGCTCTTTTTAATCAAATTTCCTTTTTTTTTATTAATGCAGAACAAAAAAACTGATTTGACAATATAATTGTAAAAATAAAACCCATAGTAACAATTACATACAATATGTCGACCAAAAGCAGTAATAACAATAGAGAAAATATATAAAAAAACAAAATAAGGACAAGAACATAAGACCTTGAGGGTGAGACACTTAACTTTCGGTTACAGTATACAAATTAAACTCATTACAAAATGAAATAGTTCTTGATTTCTTATTTTCTGATAAGTATTTAGGTATTTAAATAATTAAAAAGGTATTTAAATCATTTTAAAATTCTTTCAAAAAAACAACAAAGTAAGGTTTGTTGTTGGTAAACTTACATTTGTGAATATATTTACAAAGAAAGAAACTTACATTTTCAAGAAAACAAGCATTGCTTTTAGTAGAGTCAGATTCATAATGACCAAACATAAACGCTTTAAAAGTAATGTCTACATTTTGTTGAATATTCTCATTAATAAATGATCCAATATTTTTCCAAAGTTGCTCAGTATAATATATAAGTCCAAAACAAATGAAATATAGTTTCGGTATGACTTTGTATGAATAACTGATTTACTAAAAGCAAATCATTATTAAACCACTGATTAAAGAATAAAGACCTAGTTTTATATAAGATATTCTGATTATTCCAAATAAAAAAACCCATGGGGAGTAAAATTGTACTTATAAATTAAAGCCCAGGCCAAAAGTACCTTTTGATGGAAAATAAGAAAGTTTTTTTTGATATACTGTAGTTGCACATCAACAAAAAGTTAATACCTCCAATAAATGAAATGCTTGTTGTGGGAAAACATACCAAATTGAACGTTGATTTTTCATATTAGAACGTTGATAATTATTAAGCCAATTTATTTTAAAGGCATAAAAGGCAAAGAATTGAAATCAAAGTTTAGACCACCTTTGTTTTAGAATGTTTCATATAATGACCTTTTTTTTCCAGACAAGTCTATTAAAGTTCTATCAATCAGTTTACATGTTGGCTTATCAACATATAGAGACTGAGCTGCATAAGAGAGACGTGATAAGCCTTCAGCTTTGGTGAGCAAAATTCTTCCTTTAATGGATAAATCTCTTTGGAACCATCCATTCAATTTTTTCTTTGTTTTTGCGATGACAGGGTTCAAATTTCTAGCACATAGCTTTTTATTCTTAGTTATATTTATGCCAAGCTACGTTACTGTATTTTTAACGGTTATACCACAGATTGATGAAACACAACTATTTTTAATGGGCAGTAATTCACATTTGTCTATATTAAGATTTAAACCAGAAGCTTTGGAAAATTCTTGTAGAGTATTTCAAACTATTGATACTTGAGATGAGTCCTTTAAGAATAATGCTGTGTCATCAGCTAGTTGACTGATAATTGTTTCTGTATCTCCAGTTGTAATACTTTTTATATTTTATTCATCAAATTTCTGAGGCTGGTTTAGGTATGGATTAATGGAATTTCTGGGTTTCTCGTCATAGTTGGGTAAACTTGATCAGAAGTGAAACAAATATATTTTTTACATTCCCATTTGCACAAATAGCAACAGAAAAACTCCCCTATAGTATTTTTATGACTTAATAAAAAGAAAAAAATAGAGCGAGACTGATAACAGGAGTCAAAAGAGAGAACAATGTTAGATTTTCCGCTCCTCTCATAGACGCTGCATTAGATACACCCTCGCATTGGCATCTTTTTGTAATTTTATGCAAACGTAATATAATACAAAGAATGGTGTTGTAAATGTGCATACATTTTTTGAAATAAGAAAAAGCTATTTACGATGTCGTCACAGAAAGGGGACCATTGGGAATGTTGCTGAACAGCAGGGGGCAGCACAGGACAGAAACTATGTCCACGTCCATGGCTTCACACCCTAATCCCATGAATCTTGACGAATCTGTCATTTTCACAGTGGTCATGGCTCATAAGGCATTTAGTTTCATGAGAAATGCTTTTGTTGTGGTTGATTAAAACCACAAAAATAATAAGCATTTTTTTTTCTGTGTATTCATGTTTGTTTCTAGATTGTGGCTTGTTCTGGCAGTTGTTGTTGTTGTTTTAACATGAGTGCCATTGGAATTTGTCTTATGTAATTCTGGTTATTTGTTAAGCCACTAGAGACATATGTTAAATCATGCAGTGGACAGACCAGGAAGTGTGAAGGCAGGATGTAGAAAAGGAAGGAAGGGGAGGACGAAGGGGTGACAGTAATAGACGTTGGAGTTATAGAGTTTGCAGATGTTTTTATTGTTTTGGTATTTTTGCAATAGAACAGCATTCCTTTTTTTCCATTCACACTTAACTAAACATTTGTTCATAATGAGAAAAAAAACAGCCTTGGTCTGAAGGTATGGAGGTAAAAATTTAAAATTAAGGTTAAATTGTGCCTATATATAAAAAAAAAATCAACTTAAATTCACAGGAAATTATATTTGTTAAAATTCCTGTTTTTTTAAGTTTCATTAATAGATTGTTTTAAAGTGTTAAGAAAAGTCTATTAAAGAATTAGAGTATATTTAAAGTTGGTGTATCTTAACTTTCTTCTAGCAGTCAGGATGAGATAAAAATTACAGCCTGTCCATGCCTTCGTTTATTTTGCACATAGATTGTTGCCATGGTACTACTGGTTACTGGACTGTGTGAGAAAAAACTAATGATGGTAGGAAAAAGCTAAACCCAACCCTCAAGCGCTGCCTCCAATTTTCCCCATGTTTTAAAGCATTTTGCAATTGCTGTGGCATTCCATGACATTGCTCACATACAAGATCTGCCCCTCTCCCACTCCCTCTTTTTCTTCTTCGCAATTCTGTTTTCTTTCTTTCACAACTAAAACCAAGTCTTTGTCATAAAAAGCAGAAAGCACACACTAGATAGAGAGATAACACGAGAAATGTGTTGGGGTCAGTAGGGTGAGAGTAAAGCTGTTATCTGGCATCTGTAACTGCCTGCATTGTTACATAACTCTCAGTGGCAGAGAAATCAAGCAAAGGCTGGAGCACGACTGAGTTTTCAAAATGTAACTGAGTTTTATTAGCAAAAATCAATTATTAGTCACTCATGTACAATGTATAAACATACTGATGTAAAATTCTAGATTCATATTGATTTTAGATCAGGATATGAAGCATACAAATCAAATCCACAGCAACACAAGACAACACCTGACCGTGCAAGGCCAAATTCATCTTATAGGCAATTTGTTCCCATGTGCAGCAGAGTGCTTTTCTCTGGAATCGAATAATGGAATGTATGTCCATCTGCACCATAATAGAATTTAGCTTGTGTGTAGGGAATAGTTGGTTTCTGAAGCAAAGGCCTAGAGCGGATTTATGTTGAAATGGCACAATGAATGTGTAAACTTTGGTTTAAGCAGTGTGTGTTCTGTTCATTGTTATTGTCCAGCTGGGGATTGCTAATGGTTTAAGTGAGACTCTACATCTGGTCCGCCCTGCTGATGGGCCAAGAAGGACAGATAACAGATCGTCAGGCCTTCATTGGTTGTTAAAGATCTGCCGAGGTCGACCGTAACCAGTCATGCCCGCCTGCGATGCCCCTTTGTTAGTGCCCATTTGTAGGCCGATTACACTTTGACCTTCTTTCAGCTGCTCATCACTGAACTCCCTTCTGTTCTCCTGGGATTTCCTGATGTTGACATGAGAGCAAATCATTCGGTAAACATATTCTACTGATTAAATGTGGGGGAGAGTAATTGTTTTTTGTTTATTTTTTAACATTTATTCTACAAGATGCATTCAAATGTTCAAATGTACAGACATTAATAATGTTACAAATAATGTTCCGTTTCAAAAGAAAACTGAGAAATAAAATGTATCACAATTTCCTATTCAGTAGCTGTTTCCCACATTAATGATAGTAAGAAATACTTATTCAGCAGCAAATCAGCAAATTAGAAGAGGTTCTGAAGAAGTTCTGAATACTTTACAATATTACTGTTTTTACAGTTTTTTGTTTTTTTTTACTGTTATCAAATTAAAATAGTCTTGGTGAGAAGTGACTTCTCTAAAAAATCGTAGAGACCCAAACCTTTTAACAGTAGTGTACTTTTTTCAAGCAAGGTTTTTTTTTGGCCCCAAAAGAATTGTGTTTTTGTTTATAATGCTCTCTCTCTGCTTTTGTAATAATAATAACAGCTTGTGTTTGCTTATTCCAGGCTGGACACATTAAAAATGTCTGGGCAAAAAGTGTTTGTAATCATGTTGCTATGACAATAAGCCACAACTGCAAATCGGCCTTTACAGTGGCTTATTTTTGTTTTTTGGTTGCTATGGCAGCCGGGTTCATTTTGCGAACAGGAAGAAGAAACTACAACAACACTCACTTGTGAAACCAACTGGGGTCTCCACGGTAACAGCCATCATCCTTAGTAACAGCAAGACTTCCTAAAGACATCAGTGTCATCTGCACAGCGGCAAGGTCCTTACCTACACACACACACATAGATCACATGGAGATCAAGATATGGTGCTTGTATAGTATTTAATATTTTATGTAATAGTATATAAAACTGCTAAAATAATACTGTTAAATGCCAGTTCTGTTTTTAATGGCATTGAATCAAGGCAAGAGAGTTAATAATTTTCCATGAGGTGTGGGTAAAGATCACATGAGGAGGAAACAAGCACTCACCCTCCCACAGGTCAACCGTTTGAAACATGTCAGACTTGGTGACTCCATAGCGTTCAGCAGCACCGAGGAACTGAGAGATCTGCTCCATCTGTTTGAAAGCCATTGCAGAACTTTGGATCTTTTTCACAGGCTTTGAATCCTTGGAGAGACTGTTAATCAACTCACATAAAATCTGCAAAGAGAGAATAGAAAGACATGAATGAAAAGGTGAAAGAACTGTGATTATGTTATAAAAGATGGAAGTGGAGACTTACACATCCGTCCTTAAGCCATTGCTGGAAGCCTTGCTTTCCAGGTTGAGGTTTTCCTGCAGAATCCCCACACTGAGCGATGATCCACTGCACCAGCCGGTCCTCCAGCTCTGGATCGTACTTCTTGTCAATCTTACTCTGCACCTCACGACTCAGACCGTAGGCTGGACCTTTATTTGCCATTTTGCCTGAGAAAACACATACACAAAAAAGAAATTATGCAAAATTCACTTTTATGTGTTGTTTAAACATAAATGTGTGTTAGCAGTGTGTACACAACACCCTTTAAAACTAAAAATCTTTCCCCGCCTTTTTTAATCCCCCAAAAATCATAAAAAGTGTCCCAGAACAAGTCGTTTGCAGTATTTTTGATGACTGTTGAGGGACACTGCAGTATTGGCAGAGATCCCCTCCACTGTCACTCAAGAGCGTTTAAAAGCAGTGTTTAGGTAAGAAATATAGCCAAGCCAACTCAGTTTAGTACTTACACACTGTCGCTTTCTGTTTGAACTGATATGGCTTTATAACGCATAATTTTGGTGTTATATCCATGATAATAAATAATTTAGTATCTGAGTAACAAGCTGTAACCGCACAGTCCTATTCTGGAAAAGAGGCAGGGAACAGCAGCTTGTTTGCATTTAAAGAAACATGCACAAAAACAGCGTGTTTCTGCCTCTATTCAAAATATGCGTTTTCAAAAATTACATAATAATCATTTGATAATTTGAGCTGAAACTTCACAGGCACATTTTGAAGGGGACACCTGAGACTTATATTACATCTTGTAAAAATTGGAATAATTATTATTGCCATAATATTTTACTTTCCCCATTGAGTTAACAATATTTCAATGTTTCAATAATATTTGTATTTATTTTTTAATGTTTAAATAGTTTATTTAATTACATTTTAGTTTTAGAATTGTTGTGCTGCCAAAGGTAACATGCTCGCTGAAACCTTTTAAATATTGGCATTAAATCTCTCAATGACGTCTAGTGTTATTGCTTATATTATGTTATAATATTTTAATGTTTGTTGCAGGAGGGTTAAAAAATCATGAACTTAAATTTATTTTTGCTCTATTTATACTTAACTTAATTTGCCTCTTAATTTGTTCTGTTATTTGTTACTGGACCAATGTGCCAGATGTGCTTTTTATGTATTTAGCTACCATGTAATTTTGCATGATCTGTTCAGGCAGGTTTGATTTTACTCTTAAAGAGCCTGAATCTGTGTAGTAGAAGGATTTAGCTAAGTAAGAAATATATAAATGTGATGACTGCCATGCAAATCCTTTTCTCGACAGTAATGGAAATTTTCAATGCAAATATTGGATGCATTCTGGTAATTAACTGCATTATGCAGCCTCAATCTCTGACAATACAACACAACCTCTGAACCGGCAAAGACACATAGACATCTCCGATCATAATCACAAACTGATGACCATTGAGTTTTAGACATTCTGCAACCTGTTTTTGTGTCAATACCCTTCTTGTCACCTTTCAAACTGCTGTTAGGCCATATTGGATTTATCAGGCCTTCATTTGAATTCATTACTGCTTCAGGCGCCGCACAGAGAACTAAAAATGCAAACACAACAGTATAGGCAAACTAGATAGAATCTGACAGACAAGGTACAACTCAAAGATAAATTTGTTAAAGTCCAACCCCAAAGTCATCTAAAGAAAACTGCAGCTCGTGTGTGACTCCAAAAACGTATACACTATCTTCCTATTTTCTTGCGGTCTCCTCATGTGTCCAATTTAGTTTCACTAAACTCACGCATCTCCGCTATGTGAGATATATTCAAAAAGACAAGTTGCATCCTGCCCTGCCCATGTTTGTAGAGGAGGTGAAGTGTGGGGGGTGTCCTGGTGAGTGTAACTTGTCAGTTCCTTGTAAATCTTCACCTTTTGGTCCATAGGAATACATACACAAACATATGAGCACACCTGGAGTCTCTGATGCACTCATACTGAGTTACAAAATGTCCTCATATCTCAAATTACGTAACAATGTTCAGTTTATCCACTCTTTGGCTTCAGGCTCAATATCATGCTAGACTCTTCAGCTAGTGATATCTTGTAAGAGTGAGATGTGGTTTTTAAGCAAACACTTTAAATTTGGTGAATGGAGAGACAAATATTTAAAAATGACTTTATGTAATATTCAAATTTGTTGTGATTTGTCAAACTCAAAAATCATAGTGTCAACTGAGCTGTAACCACTAACACTCAGTCATCAAACACAGGAAACCAGGGGCTTTTAGAGGAGCTGCTTTCAGTTAAGAACCAAAAGCATTTTTACAGAGATCTGATACACTCACAAAGAGAGAGAGAGAGAGAGAGAGAGTATAAGGAGAGTATAACTCAACCCATTTGTAGGGAAAAAATATGTGCGTCATGCAGCTAGATTATTGTTCAGTTTTTAGTGTATGTCGTTTCAAAATGTGTGTGTGTGTGTGTGTGTAAGACAGAAAGAGAAATGACATGGAGAAGAACAAACTTGCAACATCATCAGCTACTGCCAATAAAAACACTTTATAGACAGGACACGTAAAAACAGGCAGAGACATTCAACGGCGTTCTGAAGAATGAACTCAAATTATGAAATGTCTTCTTCGCACAGATGTCACTCCCTGCTGTAGTCCGTTTGTAACAACAAATGAAATGTCTAAATGCTCAAACTTTTCCTCAGTCGCTCATTCTTTCTTATTTGCTTGCTGTCTCTGTCAGGCTTGGTGCGCATTTCATATTTATGTACAAAATAAATTTAACTTGGCAATACATCGTTTTATATGTATGCACTACTCACCGGTTTATGTGTAGACGTCCTGCTCAGTAGTCTTGATATGAAAATGCCTGTTCTGTGATGCACACAGCTCTGTGTGTCTATGTGAATGTCTCTTCCTCTTTATAGTTCAGGGTCCAAGCTCAGGGAGTGCCACTCTTACAGAAATGACTTCACCAAGAATGAGACCAAGCATGAGAAAGAGGGAGTAAAGGACAGAGCAAGAAAGGCAAAAGAGGAGGTAACCAAATCCATAAAAGGTAAAGACTTTTTTTCAGAATCACTTTTTCTTCACCATTTTCTGCCCCTCCCTTCCTTTCTCATTTTCCTGTATTGCAATGTGCGTCCTTATTTGGGAGAGGGAAAAGAAGCGGTCTGGACAGAACGAGGAATTTCTTCACATGCCTTCTCCTCCACTCCGCCCAGAGCAGTGGGAAGAGGGCGAGAGGAATGCCATGGGCATGAATGAGAGAATATCTTGGCATTTTCTATGGTGTGGCTGATTAGAAGGTTTTATGAAACAGGAAGTCACAGAGAAGACACATGGTAGCCCAATGAAACATTTAACATTTAGGGCCAGGGAATCTGGGACAGTAAATGTGGCAAAAGTCAGAGAAAGAGAGAAAATCTGACAGACATGCAGCCCATTCCTGACATGCCATGACATCATAAAAAAGTGAGCTGTACTGATGTCATGATATGACTTCTGCTTTCAAACTAACACAGAACTGAGTCACTTCCCTTGCTTTTATGCAGACCGCCATCTGTTAACTTGTCTAACCTCTGTACAGTGTGTTATATATTAACTTTGCTTGTTTACTATGCAAAAATAATGTTTTGATACTGTTTTATGTCTAGTGTTTAGTGTCTAGCTGTAACATTCTAACACTGTATTAGGCTTGAAGTGTTAGGTGCATAGGCATTGCAGTTTGACTGTAATAATTATAACAATAATTAATCATCTTCAATGAAAGATCTAGTGTGAAGAAGTTGAATTCAGCTGACTAAAATGACGATGAGATGTATTAAAGGAGTAGTGAAATATAATTACTTTTTTTATGATTAAGCTTTAGCATTTGTGCCTTTATACTTTCTACTGTTTTTATTCCTTTTAAATGCATGTGGTTGTCACACTTGAAAGTTTACAGGTTTGCCATCCATGATAATTAATAATTAATAAGTGGCTGATGTTGAAAATCAGGTAACAGTGACTATGAGGTCTGAGCTGAGCTTGTTGCTCTTGATAAGTGGCTGAGGATTTACAGAGGTGTGTGTGTGTTTCTGGCCTGATGTGAGACCAGATAACCATGGCTCTGGGTGGAGTTCTCTTTTTCCATGCACACATTCACACACAAATGTGGTTTTACTATACTGTTAGAAGGTTTGGGGTCAATATATGTTTTAGCATGGATGCATTACACTGACAAAAAAAAATCTATTGAACGTAATGATAACATTATTGAGTGTTTATGTAGCCTGTGTTGATGTCCCCACATGTTCACACAGATTTCTCTGCCAGACATGAGCTGTGAGTAAACCTGCTCTCCAGCTCTAAGAAAGGATGGGTACCGAAACTCGGTAATTAATCGATACTTATTCGCTACCGCTACTAAATTATAAAAGACCGAAGTATCGATACGCTCTGACGTTAACGGTTCTGCTATCGGTACCGCAGGAAAAAAAATCCTATTTATTGCTAAATAATCGTTACCTAGCATATTTTAACATGTTCTAATTTGAGATAATATTAAAGACATTTGCCTGTTATTAGCAATCTCTCGCGCAAAGGTCCGTCTGTTCCGCAGTACACAGAGCTCGCGCACGCACAACACCAAAGCTCGCGCTTAATAGAGTGACGATGGGGCTTTTCATAACCAGTTACCAAAATAACGATAGAATAATGTCACTGACAATAAATATATCAACATCTCATCTGACCGCAGACACTGAATAGGGACAGCTCGTTTTTACTTGTTAAACTGCATCCAACAGAAGAAGGGCTTTCATGCACGTCTTTTAAAATAAAACATCTCGCATAAGAAAATATTTATAATTACTTATGCTAGCTGTCCTAAAAAAAACACGACATAAACATCACATAAGGTCTCTCTAAATTAGTATGTTATAATAATGTTAATAATTTAATAAACACACATTTTGGTTACATCAAAAAGAGTATTTTTTTCTACACTAAAAATAGGCTACCTTTACAGTACTGCATTTACAAATAGACACATAATAAAACTATGCTTATTAAGAAATAAAGCAGAGATAATAAAAACGGAAAATTAAGCAGAGCTTACCTAAAAATTAATTTGTAATGATGAAATACATTGACTTTATTTAGTGTACACTGCAAGAGGGTCCAAACTTGTATTACTTTTAATCCCAAACACAGTTAACTCATTAATGTCAATGCGTTCTAATAAAACAAACATTAGCCAAAGCTTATTGTTTAGCTGCATTTTGCAACTCTTTTGGTTAAAGCTGGAGTTAAAAATGGTTAGTACTCTTGCAGCCTACCTGCATGCCCCGACTGTTACCACTGTTTATTCTTTTACAGGAAAATAGTTGTGTTCATTTATTTGTTTTACAATCATTTGTTTTGTTTGTGTAATATTTGCTCAAACACTGGTGTTTGTAAGGCTACAGATTATTACTTTACGTTTAAAAACAAATTTTAGTGTTGTTAATTCTGTTCTCAATTAGTATTATTATATATATTCTCTTAAATATTAAAAATCACAACAAAAAGTACCGATAAGAGTACCGGATCGGTATCGATGAACACCTTAAAACCTTAACGATACCCATCCGTAGCTCTGAGACTCTGTGTGGCGCTGTCTTCTGCATCCTCCCTGCTATCCTCCCTCGTAGCGAGCTCAGAACGGGCCTGTCTCACTAGTGCCACCCGCTGGTACAGACGCTGTTCTTCAGCTCCTTTGTTTGAGAAGACGCCCGCACAAGGAGCCCTGAAGATACCTGGATGAGACATAAACAGATTGATTGTGTGCAGTTTTATGCATTCATATGTATGTGAGATAAAGTATAGAAATATTTGGTATATGCATAATTTAGCAAATTATTACATTTAAAATTTGTTTTTTTTTAAAGTTATATATATTTTTCAGTTTGTTTACTCTAAAGATCAAATAAAATATTAAGGGGGGAAAAAGTATTTTGTTTTTCATAGCCTATTAAAATCTTGCCTTGGCATTTAATTAAAATAAAGCTACCATTACTAAAACTGAAATACATAGTTTTCTTTTCCTTTTTGTATACAATTATTTTTTGTCTTTCTTTTTACATTTTGTACTGGTGTATTTTATGTGTGTGTTTGTGTTCTATTCCTATGTTCTATATTTACCTCTACATACTATGGGCCTATATCTTTATATTTATTCTTTTTTCTTTTTTTTTGACAGTCATTTCAGAGAAGCTTTGTTGCTTTATAGCAGGGTTGTATCCATTGTCATGATTAAGTGTAGTATTGCTGTAAGGAATGGGTACATCACAAGTAAAGGGGCCAAAACATCCAGACATCTGAGACAAACTCATGGTAAATGCCACTCCTCTACAAGCTGCAGTAATGAACAGAAAAATGCTAAATTAACTTGTAAAGTATTATCATACCACATAAATAAAATTGAAATAGAAAATAAAAGTGTGGATTGACTTGTGGTCTGCTGAATCTGCTTCTTAAGTTCTGACTGTACACTAAAGATGTTAAAGAGGCGAGTAAACATTTGCTCCTCAAGAGCACAACAGCAGCTCTGCTGCCTGGATGCACACTCACAGTTCCAGCCTCCACACGGCAGAGAGCCCTGCCATGCATCTGAAAGAGAGAGGGACAAGGGGTCAGTGCCGTCTAGTTAGAGAAGGCAGGGGAAAAAATAGAACATTCAGACTGTTGAACGCACTTGCTGCTGCTTGCAGTTCTGGGGAAATTCCCGCTGTCTCTCTGGTGACAAACAGCACAACCATCACACACACATTGACATCTTCACATCCAGCAGTGCTTGAAAACACAAGATGCACAAAGATGATTTTGAATTTCTTTAATACTGTGTACTTTTTGTCACTTTGGTAACCAAATAGAATGGAATAGCAAATAAAATATTCATGGTCTTTCATTGCTCAGTCCTGCTGATAAAACTTACTTTAGAGCCATATACTTTGCATGCTTAACTTATTTGAGCAATCGTCATGTGTTTTGTATCAACAATCTATGAATTAAGAATCAGAATGCCATATTCACAAGTGAATTACTCTATTGATTCTTTCAGACAGTTTACAAATGTTTGCAGCAGTTCTTTGATATTTACCTGCAATTAATTTTAGGAAGCAAACATTTTAGGTTTCTCCAGTTGCAGTGATATTCAGAATCTTGCTAGACCTTTAGTCAGCTATGGTGGCTGAATTGTGAGATGCAATGAAAATTTTAGAGTTTCTGACAGTAAGAAGAGTCATTGCTGCGACCTTAACAGAGGATCTGTGAAACCTAAACATCACCAAAAACAACAATACTGGACTGACTGGAGGAACAAGCTTCATTTGGTCACATAAAAGGTGAGTATTCTTTATGTGACCAAACGAAGCCATCAGTGTCTGACATCAGCACTAATAAAAACTACAAGCACCAACAATTAACAGAGCAGATATCACTGCTCTCACACCTCCAAAGTCCAGCTTTGTTGTTTTTGATGATGTTTAGGTTTCACCGATCCTCTGTTAAGTTCACAGCAACGACTCTTCTTACTGTCAGAAACTCCTTCTCACTCACTGTATGAAGAGGTGTGAGAGCAGTGATATCTGCTCTGTTAACTGTTGGTGCTTATAGTTTTTATTAGCGCTGATGTCAGGCACAGAGGGCAGTCCCACCCTGATGGTCATCAGTCGTTGTGCATATGTGTGTATGTGTGCGCATATTCATATACATCCTATAGCAGCTCTGATGTAAAGCACACTCAGATGTCTCCCTGAGCTGAAGTCCTCAATGTTTGTGTGCTATAAGATGGTGATAACTGATCAAATTGTAAAAGGGACAAAAGTATCAGTAGAGTGGCTGGCTCTGGTTACATGTTTTTGTTTGTATGAGGAACGGACTGATATTATCAGGTATGGGTGTATCAAAAGCCTTATTTTTATTGGGTCAGTATTGATTTGTTCTTTAGTGAGACCGGATATAGCATGTGCTTGTGGGTTTGGTTCCCTTAAGATTTATCCCGGTGATGTAATTC
>JAUMHI010000040.1:8978929-9022700 GCA_032359435.1 Enteromius unitaeniatus | reverse complement strand
TTATCAAATCAGGTTTTGCTTTAGATTTAGGAAAGTAGACAGGTTTGTGTGATATTTAGGTTTAGAATTCATAATCCTTTTAACCACTGCATCTATAAGAGCTCTTCACTAATATAGCTTTTAAAGCATGTGTGTGTGTGTGCATGTTTTTGTGACATATGAGGACACAAATTTGTATAATGACATGGGTATGATATAAGTATTAGAAGGTGACTTATGAGGACATTTCCCCATGTCCCCACTTTTCAAAATGCTTATAAATCATACAGAGTGACTTTTTTTGAGAAAGTAAAAATGCCTGCAGTTTTCTGCAAGGGGCAGGGTTTGTGTGTGTGTGCTTCACTCTGTAGCATACAGCAGAAAACCACTAAATGTGTTATAGTGATTCTGATCATCACAGATCCAGCAGCCAGCCTGGAGACTGATGGTAATGTGGTCCCCTGCGTTGAGCTGCACAAGCAGGACGGCAGTGGCCTGATCCTCCTGGTCTTGATCATAAATCTCTCTTAGTGCAGCTAGAGCCATGCCATTCTTCCTGATGCTGGCACAAACAGCCAACAATGCGCCTGGTGAGCCTGCGTCGCTGAACACAGTAAAAGCCAGGTTATACACGCCTGACCGTGGAACCGTGAACACACCAGTGGATGAGTTATAGGCCTCTCCGATGTTAATGAAGATGCTTTGATAGACCACGTTTGTCGCAGCTCTTAACGGACCAATGCAACGTCTCTTGTCGGTTAGACCCACAGAAAATGCCACTCGACTGTCTGTAAAGAATGTGTAAAAATGCATATGTGAAAAATATGACACAAAATAAATGAGGCCAGCAGATAAGATGCAGTTAATTCTAGCCAGTGCAATGTTTTAGTTTTTAAATAGTTTTAAAGCTTTAAATACTCAATTTCAATACTATTTTTTTTGTTTTATTTTGCCTGTTTAGTTATAAGTGCTATGAGAAAAGTGTGTATTTTAGGGAGGTAAATAATAACTTAACTCAGTGGTTCTCAAACTTTTTATAGCAATACCACCTCAGAAAATATTTGGCTCTCGAAGTACCATCATAATAATCAACATTAATATACAGTAGCATAGTAGGCCTAACTATTCACTTATTCTTCACATCACAGTTCAAAATTGAGGCAGTTTATTGTTAGTAGCAATATGTGTTGTTGTCAGCCACTTTAATATTAATACACAGTGTGAACATTAACACTGCACAGTGCTTACAAAGCTTAATGAATAAATTAAAGTTTTGTGCTCAAAAGATCAATGAAAGAACTGCTGTACTTAATTTTACTGTACTTAACTCAAATACAGATTCACTTAAAATGTATTGTTTTAACATTAATTTGTATAATTTCAACATTCCTCTGAGTACCTCTAGTGTTACCCATACCACTGTCTTAACTCATGATGCAATGTGATTTTCTTGAGACAAATTATATATTAAAAGGTGGCCTTTTATTATAACTTGGACAAAATGCTGCACATTGCTTTGTGAAACGGAAATAAGTCAAATAACAAAACTAAAATATTACTAAATTATTACATTTAAAACAAACCTCAAATTTTATTCACAATTTTATTCACAATCCAAAAAAAAGATGCTGCATACATACAGCCTGCGTGAGTAGTTTGGAAGCTATGTTAGCTTGTATCATTTCGAAATTTGAAGCTAAAACAGAATGGTCAGACTTCATTTTCAGACAAACATCTGCACGAAACAAAAACAGCAGATGGGCAGAGTGAAACTGACTCTCTGACAGTAGGTGACACTTTTGGCGCAGCAGTGAAATAGCATTTGCTTTATTTATCACTGTGGATAAAACAGTGCTGCACTTATGGACACTGCTTTATTATGCATTATACAAAATCAATATGAAAAGAAAATACTATTAAATTTTCTGTAAACCCCCAACTGTTTAACATTTCAACCGATTGAAATCGTCACCTATTTGTATTGATTTTCAACCAGCTAGAGGTGCATCATTATATCCCTAATGTGTTTAGCCTACCTCTGATGTTTGTCAGTGTGTTTTGTGCCCTGGCCAGCAAGTCCTCCAATGAATTCATAGTAGAGTTTAAATATTGCTCTAGCTCCCATTTTTTCTTCTGCATCACACAACAACTACATGAGCGGTCTTCAGTCAGGCATGCTAGTGAGAGAGCAATAAAGATGGTCACAAATGAAATCTAGCTTTACATTTTGGTGTATTTCATATTTCTATGAATTTCCATAGAATTACAGTTTTCTGGGAGATTTTCAAAGACTTACGGTTGATGGGGTCTGGAGCAAGGGTTTGTCCTGGTCCGTCCCAGCTGAAAGTCTTTTGCTGGCTCAGCACCAGTGGCAACACACAACAGCACAAGAACAGCACAACACCTTTTCCTGATTAAATTGTTCAGAGGGTAATCATATTCGGTCATAACTTTCATAATACCATTAGAAAGTCTTTACAGCACTGAGTTTGGTTTAGGCCAGTGATTCTCAACTGGTTTGGCCTCGGGACCCAGGTTTTCCCATGGTCATCAAGCCGCGACCCACATATATATATAAAGTGTGTAAATGTTTTTATATATATATATATATATATATATATATATATATTAGTAAAAAATATTTTTGAATCAAACCAATTTTCACAAAAATTTAATTAAGACTGTTAAAAACATGATTCCTGCAAAAGACTATTTAAAAAGTATATTTAATAACAGTCCCGAACTAGTTTATGTTACTAAAATTAAGTTGTATACAAAATGACACAAAGTGAATATATTTTTGGGTTAAGGAAACAGCCGTTACCATGGTGAATATCCAATAACGTCAACTGTTAATGAAACATGGAAACTGCTCCTGAATGGAAAGAATATCATACCTCCACGCAAATCCTTCCCAGTTAACACACACAGTAATGTGATTTATCGCTACTGTACTTTTATTGCTCGTATTGTTTCTACGCTTTAATTATAATATAGAAGAGCGCGAGCTCCGAGCTCGATGTGTCTGACTGGACAGGATGGTTTATTTTTCTGAGGTGAGAGATGTATCAACTTATTTTATAAGTTACGAAATAATGATATGACACTTACTGTCATCTCATCTTACTGTTACTCTTTTAAACTGCGTCTGACAGAAGTGTCAAAGGCTTTCACGAACGAAAAAAAAGACGTTTAGAATGACGTTTTTTGTTGTTGATGTTGTTTTTTTTCCTGTATATTCCGCGACCCACCAGTTGAGAAACGCTGGATTAGGCTATGCTTTATGGCTCCTGAAAACAGATCAATGTGTAAAAATCTGTCATTTCTAACTAGGCCAACAAGTTTATTTTTGCCAATGTAATTGTTCTTTCAGCTACCAGATTTCTTCTTACAAAATATGAAAAAAGTGTGCAGATCAAGGCGTGCTAATATCTAACATAATATAATAAATATACAAAGACACACACACCCACACACACATATATATATGATGGTAAATATTTTTAAAAATTTGAAGGAAAAAAAATACAGTTAACTATTTGTTAAATATTAGTATTATTGTTTAAAATCTGCATAAAAATTTTGGAAAAATTAAACTTTTGTAAATTTTATTTTAATTAATAATCAGCTCTTTCTAAAGCAAATAAAATAAGTGTAATAAATAAAATGTATATAAATAAATAAAATAAATAATATTTTGAATAAAATACAACCAAAATAAAAATTATCCAAAACTTTAAGAATTACAAAGGTAGTAGCATCTTTTAACAGGTGCCTGTCAAGTTGGTCTGTTAAACTTAGGCTATCATAGTAAATATTAATTTACAAAAGCAGTGATTATTGTCTCACCTTTCATGCTTCACGGCTGTGTCTGTTTCTGTCTTTTGAGTCTCAGTGGAAGTGAGTAAAAATTATAGTCTGTGTTATTTTCAGCTTTATATCCTGGCAGCACTCCTCCTGTTTTCAAGGAGGGAGAATCAGATTTGTGTTTGTTAAGAGGAGGTGTACATCAACAATATTAATAAAAAAAAACCTACAACAAGGAAAATGGGAAATGACAAAGGTAAATGGGCTCCTGTGACTGTGACGTCCCTCAGATTCACTGAAATTCAAACCCCACTGAGCCTCACACTATACCGCCACACAATGACACGCATCAATGCCGTGAAATGTGATGAAACTAAACGCAAGAATTTAAAGCTGCTATCTTTTCTGAGCAATCACACATGCTGTTTCCCAGGAAAAGATCTTTGTTTCTTATTGATTGAAGTCCAAGAACAGCTATTCAGAGAAACACACCACACCTCTGTCAACAATACAAAACTGTAATTTAAGTCAAGTATTCTCACATGGTGTTTCTTTATTTGATTTTATTTGTGTCAACTCAGTTCTATGTTTTCAATCTGATAGAGATCTCAGTGCAACAAAGCCAAGAAGCTCCAATAGCGCACAATAAAGCTCATTTAGCCAGTAAAATATCAACACCAGCAGAGAGTAAGAAGCACTTAAAGCCATAGTCCACACCAACTATGGGTGGGGGTGGGGGGGTATGCTTTTGCCTGAAATGGCTTGCATTCAAGATATGCAACTTATCATCTCTTTTTTTAAGATAGCTAACAGGTATGGACAGACAGGCAGGTTGCTACATGGCGGGGGGAAAAAAAAACAAGAAAACAGATCACCAAAAAGTGATTTATAATGGCAGTAGATCATTAACTGTGAAGTATTTGCAAGTGTAAAAATAAATAAAGACACTGGTTTTTATGAGAGGCTTTTGCCAGGGGTTTGTTTTTGCAGGCAAGCCATGACCCAGCTGCTGAAATAAAACCAGAAGGACTTCAGACATATACGTTCATTATGCCATGCATAAAGCATTCTTTAGCATACATCTTTTCCTTTCATTCATCCTCTTTTACTTTGCTTTCGTAGGAGCCTTGGCCTTTGTATGTTGAAACATATCCGCTGGTATCAGGAATGTCTTCCCTCCCTGAGCGGCCTTTTCCCTTCCCCGACTCGTCAAAGCGCTCCTTATGAGAACCAGTGTACTTGCTGCTATCTGTTAACCTGTCTACAGCAGAGGCCTTTGCCACTTTCTGTGGAGAGAAAAAGATCATCGGTGGTTATTGTGTTTGCTTATTGCTTAATGTACAAAAACAGACTGTCTGGTACTCACAGTTACACCAACGTTGGTTGGTTCTTTGCCAGCAATGAGACCGTAGAGAAGCTGCACTGCCTCTTCCTGGCTCTTCCCTTTAAAACGTTTTGTAGCCAACTCAGCCATGGCTTGAGTGAACTGCTCAAATGTGATGACACGTGCTGACTTAGCCCTAAAACACATAAGCAGATTCAAATCAGCACAGAGTTAGGTCTAGTTATGCGTATGTCTATGTTCACTGTCAGTCGTTGTGGTGATAGTCATACTTGACTTTGCTAAAGACGATGTCCACATCCGTGCTGGTGACAGATTTGCCATCGATGACCTTGCAGTCCTTACACAGCTTCACAAAGTTTTTCCCGTTCATCTCCTTCCCTGTCGCTTTGCTGTCTCCATGAACTGCAAACTTACGAAATGCCATCTCAACATCTGCCAGTGTTACTTCACCCGAACCTTCAGCCATGCTATCAGATCAAGGATGAGGGAAAGAAAGAATTTTAAATAAAGAACAAGAAGGACATGAAATTTAGTTTTCTTGCATTATTATAACATTATTTCCACTCCTGGCCTTATGATCGATCCAGTTATTTTAGTTTGATTCATTTACTAATATAGAGTAAGAATTATTATAGAATTATTTTCTATTAGTGTTTATTGTTAGATTTTCATATGCCTCTTTAGTTTTAGTTTGAGTAAGTATTCTGCTTTTTTTCCCCCTCAATATTTTCGTTTTGCTTTATTTTTATTTCAGTTCTTCTACTTGATCATCATCAGTCTGTCTGGAATGACATGAAGTAACAGAACAAATCTGAGGCAGACTAAATCCAGAAGAACTGTGGCAACGTCTAAAGAGATGAAGAAAAAAACCCTGGAAGGCTACAGCACTGTTCAAAGTTTTAGACCATAATGTAAAATGAATAATAAATAGATAGATTTACTCATTGTGCAGACAATAATCTCACTGCGTTATTACAATTAATCACAAAAATAACGTTTATTATTTAAATGATCATTTATTTATTAAAGATTAAATGTAAACTGATGATTTGCCACCGCAAAAGATAGAAATCACTTACTTATTTTGTTGGTGAAAATACTAGTGGCCTAAGACTTGCACAGTACTGTATATATATATATATATATATAAAGATAGTGTTTTATTCAGTGCTGTACTGTTTTGTTAATATTATCATGTATTTATGTGTGCTGGTTGTGTACAGCAAAATCTTCTTTAAAGTACCTATTGTAGTGTTTTTGTTCTGTCCTACACTGCTCCATTATCTTCCATACTCACAAATATCATGCTCATTTACTACACACACACACACACACACATAACATTACTCACACTAAAAGCCTTAATTTAATGAAGTCCACTTTATTAAATTAGCTTCAGCTGACTTTGACTGACTCTCTCTCTCCCTCTCTCTCCAATATTGGGTCTTTTATCCATACAAAATATCAATATGTATGCATCTATTTTTACCTTTATAATGGAATACAAGATTAAATTGAAATTTCCCAGAAGTGCATGAAACTCTTACATCATTACAAATGAAAGGACTATGGGCAAATAAGTAACATAGCTTGCATTCTTTTATTCCATAGGCAGATATTATAGTCAATATTCCATATACACGCACACTGTATCGTCTAAAAATAGTACCTTAAAACATGCTAACCATATCTCATGCATAAAGCCTTGTTTGGCCTTGTAGGTATAACAGATGCTTCCGGATGGGTGTGTGTTATTGAGAGGGAGATCCAGCCTACCTGACAGTGAGTTGGACAATCCTGGATACTGATGCTAAGCTGCTACTGAAAGGATGCTGACTGTGGGTGTGTGTGTGTTCCTCTGTCTTCGTCTCTGCCCTTGGTAAGTGTGTGTGTGTGTGTGTACAATGACGCAAGACAGAGGGGAGGAGAGAGCACAGCCCAGCACAAATGATGACATCACTCTCTCTCCTCTTTCTCTCTTTGTGCCACAGGCCCTCTTGTCTTTCTGCTTTTTGATTTTCTCTGTCTCTTTGGCCCTTTTATTTGTCCTCTTTTCTACTTTGCTGACTAGATACAGTAGTCCTTCACTTTTAGCCCTCTCTCCCTCCTCCTGCTCCTTCTCTCCTCCTTCTGTCTTTGTTTTTGTCTCGCTCAGCTGCCACACCCTTTCCCGTCAGTCTCTGTGGATCAGCGCTCAGATGCTATATAGTGAAGCAGCACGCGCACACATGTTGTTGGACTCTGATGCTCTAAATGTTTTTTTCTCAGAGACAGAGGGCACCTCTGTCTAATGTGTCTGAGCAGCTTATCACTTACTTATGACACAACCACATATAGATGAAGACCCATTTAAAGTAGATCACAGTGGCTGACAACACAACTAAAGGAACAATGACTGTTTATTCTTTCAAATAAAATGTTATTTCAAGAACTTGTTCACAGAAAGATTCTCTGGCAAGCTCAGTATGCTGTTTCTCAACAGTGCAACAGTTTGAAATTCCTGCTTTTGAAACGTTGTGTTAGGATAATAGGAACCTGGTTATATTGCAGTTCTAAATGTGATGTGCAGTAATGGCATTAATAATTTTTAGAACCAGAATAAGCCAGCATAATATCTACCATACTTTTAAACAAGAACATAGAGTTATATCTGCATATGTCCAAACTAAGGTAAGTCTTGGTAAAGCAAAATTCAACAAACACATTGTTGATGAATGAACTTTAGATTTTTGTGTTAAAATAATGAGCTGATCATAGTACAAAACGTTGTATGTTTTCTAATTAATGGCAAGAATTTGCAACTCCAATATGTCTTAAGTTAAACAATTTATTTGTATAAAATGTTTTATAAAAAAAAAATTAGACAATGCAACAAATTAAAACCAGTAATGGAAAAATACTGAATAATAATAAGCATAGCAAAACTTTGCTTCATGTGAACTACAAGAGCGTCCTCTACTGTATGCTATAAAGATTACACATTCCATTCAATGGCTCCAAAGACGACTTGAAGACAGATGAATCCTGAAAGTCACAAGCAATCAACGCATCCATTCATAAGTTCATATTGCTTGTTGAAGATAAAGATTACAAGCTGCAAAAAGTGTTTTAAATGTCTGCAACATTTGAGCCTTATAGAGAACAGCAAATGGAAAAAGTAAATGTTTGGATACTAATGGAAGAAGTCTGGAAAATTAACATTTCCATTTAGGCTTACTAACAAATTATATGTACACATGCAATTTCAGCTTTATTAGGTCACCTTCCTAAAACTGGGCTGGACCTCTTTTGAGCCCAGAACAGCTTGAATTCTTTGTGACATGAATTTAACAAGCATTTTTACAAGTTAATGGTTCACTTGTACAAAAAAAAATTAGTTAGGTAGCTGCTGCATATTCAAGAAGATGAATGGACTGTGATCATAATGAAGCACATGGTCACGACTGTGGCTTATAAACAATGCTCAAATGGTATATTAAGAGGCTGTTGCAATGTGTGCTAGGAATGTGTGTCTTTTCTCTGAATTGCAGGTCTGGCAGCTCATCCAGATGGCGGCTCAGCATCCTTTACTGTTCCCTCCCTTGGCCTGCAAGGACACCATTGGGAATGCACAGGGAAGCAGGAATTGTATTACTGTATTCAAGAGCAAGGGTATTATGCTGTGAGATGTTGCGAACCAGTCAGTCTTCATATTATTCGCAGCTAATTTTGCCATTTACCACACTTTGTCACATCTCAGTTTCACCATATATATGACCATATACAGATTCATTGGGTGCCAGAAATGTGGTCAGGTAATGAAAGATATATATACATATATGTATACGTATATCTAAAGCATGCTGTAGTGAGTTTCCCTTCATGTCACCATTAGTTTGACCTTGACATACATTTAGTTGTGTTTATGCTTTACCAGCATAATACTATGCCGAGTGTTTACAGTACACAGTTTACTCACAGAATGAAAGCACTGACTAGACTAATTTATTCTAACCAGTTTCCATATTTACAGACAAAACAGTTTCGAATTTCACTTCAGTACATATATGCAGACATAGAGAAAGTGCTTTGGATTTGTTCAAATGAAACTGCACTTTCATTTGTTTGAGGTGTTAGAAACCTAAAGAAATAGTTAACCATGAAAATATGAAAGTTAGTCAAAACTTATGACTTTGTTTCCTCTGTAAAGCATAAAAAAAATACTTTGGACAAATGTATTGTCCATGAAAGTCAGTGGGGTGCAAATCATCACAAATCATACCAGTTTGGAATGACGTGAGAACAGAATTTTTTTGGAGTAAACTATTCGTTTTAACTTTTGAAATTGTGTTACAGTTGTTCTTCCAAGTTACATATGCCTTACAATCCCTTATCCGTGTAAACTGCTCTGGTCCCTGTCTCCACCCTTTGCTCTATAAATACGGGTGTGTTTTGTCTTCACTTGCTCTTTCAATTCACCTTTCTTTCTCACTTCTTTGTTTTAGAAAATGGCAGAATCTGACTACCTGGACTACACCTGCCTCCTCTGCACAGACACCCAGCGAGACCCCGTCACCATCCCGTGTGGAGACACCTTCTGCCTGGAGTGCATTAAGATCTACTGGGACCATTCTGACCACCTCGGTGTGTACAGTTGTCCTCAGTGCCAGACAACCTTCACTCCTCGACCTATCCTCAGACGAATCATGCCCCACGTAGGGAACCCGGAGCCTCGGCCGCCCCCGCATGAGCTCACCCCGTTTCCATACTTCAAGCGTGATGCACTGTGTGATTTCTGTACCGGTCGACGAAACAAAGCAGTCAAGTCATGTCTGATGTGTCTGGCTTATTACTGTGAGACTCACATCAAACCTCATTATGAATCAGCCACATTTAAACGACACAAACTGGTGGATGAGACAGGACACCTGGATCGGAAGATCTGCCCTCAGCATGAGAAAGGCTTAGAGCTTTTCTGCCGCTCAGACCAGATGTGCATCTGTGTGCTGTGTACAGTGAGAGAACATCGCAGTCACAACATAGTCAGTGCAGATGATGAGCGCACAGAGAAACAGGTGAGACATAAGATTTTAATTGTTGTGAATACTTCAGCTGTGACAGAGGTTAAATCCAAGAAACTACTGTATCCCCTGTTTTACATACAGGTTTTAAGCCTATAGTCTTGGGCTAAATGTAAGATTCTTAAGATGCAAACCAGTAATGCTTTTTTCTAAGGCATGTTTAAAAAAAAAAAACTTAAATGTCTTACCTGAACTATGACATAAACCTAAGTCCTGTCTATTAAACTGGGCCTATGTCAACATACTGAAAAGTGTGGCTTTGTATTATGGTTTTAAATATCTGCTAAAACTAGAATAATGAAAGTTAGAATAATGTTTGTGATTTAAAAATCATAATTTTGTGGTCACCCACAATGAAGGAAGATTAAATAATGGTATTATTTGATAAATGTCAAATCAGAGAAACATATATAACATATATTTTAAAATATTATAAATATTTGCTCAAAACAATATTTACCTTTTGTGTTTCATTAATGAGTTGCTTCCTGTAAACTATGACTATTTCAGAGTAAGGAGTCTACTATTCTATGCATTATTATATACTGTGGATATGTGGATATGTTTGAAAAGATTATATTGTAAAAAAAAAAAAACATTTTCATGTTATTGAAGGAAGTTTCCTAGACTCAACAAAGCTGCATTTCTTTGATCATAAATACAGTAAAAACAGTAATATGGTAAAATAAATAAATAAAAGTAACTATACTGTGCTAAATGTTTGCTTGTGATTATAGAAAGTCTTGGTGACGACTCAGACTGAGGTTCAGCACATTATACAGGATCGGATGAAAGAACTTCAAGAACTCAAACACAATGTGGATGTTCTCAAGGTTAGTAACCATACATCAATAAAAAGCTTACTTATTCAGCTTTCAGTTTAAGTATTGACCCTTAAGACGGGTTTGTTGTACACAGTCACATATACAACTAGTCATTTATTATTTATAAATTTTAATGAAATAAAAAAAGGAAAAAAAAGCAGTAGGATTGCAAATTCAAGTCATCCTATAATATTAAAAGTTCAGCAACAACAACATCTAAAATTTGTTAAAGTTTGATAATGTATTGTTAAATAACATGTACTAGGTGGAACTTAAAAATGCCCCAGCTATCCCATTCTCTCAAAGGCATCTGACTTTAATGCTGTGCTGCCCCCTGGCTGTGTGGATATAAACTGTTGCACATTCTCTGCAGGGAAATGCACAGCGGGCTCAGGTTGATAGTGATAAAATCTTCAGTGAGATGTTGCAGGCAGTAGAGCGCTGGCATGCTGAGATAAGCCAACTCATACAGGCCAACCTACAGGCCTCCATGGCTCAGGTACATGTGTATTAGATTAAGAGGAGTTAGATTGTTTTCTACAGATTTAACTGCAGAGTGTGTGGCTCTAGTAACGCCAGCATCACTGCTTTAATTCCCAAGGAGAGGAAGTGCTGATTAAAATCCCCAGCCCCTTACTAGGGAACTGTGGTGAGAACTTTTTTGCTATAAAGTTGGTATTTGTTAGTCTGTATGAAAATGTGGAATTTTACAGCTCATACACAGTGTAAAAAACAGAGCCATGCTTTGATGAAGCTTTGTGCAATTGGTGAGATAAAGAAAAGTTCTGACTACTGTTGCTGGTCCCTGCCCTCTGACTGTGATCACTTTGAAACTGATAGGCACAGGGTTACGTGGACAGACTTGAACAAGAGATCATGGAGCTTCAGAAGAGAGATGCTGAACTACGTCAAATACTTGATACAGAGGACAACATTCACTTCCTACAGGTAAATAAAATCAAACAGTTTTACTTGCCTGACTAAGTATTTAATACAGGTATTCAGGACTGTTCAGAGAAACTACTTGTCAGCATTTATTTTGTTGTACCTTCATTACTTGTGCAGAATTTTCCCACACTATCTGTTGCACCGGAGCCCATGGTGCCCAAAGTGCTGATAAACCCAGAGTTTTCCTTTAGTGAGATCACAAAGACCGTCTCTGACATGAAAGAACACCTGGACGACATCTGCAAAAAAGAGCTGGGAAACATCTCCAAACGAGGTAATCATGAAGACTATAACATTTTATAACATCTTTTACAACTGTTTGTAGAGTTTTTGTCTATTTGAAGTCTTTTAAGAGACTTTTAATCAGATTATTAGTTGGTATGTTGATTAACTGAATGCATCCTAAATCTTATATTAAAAAACTCGCTGATCCCAGTCTTTCGATCAGAATGCAAATAAAGATATTTTATCTTCTATTAATTTACGCATTTGCACGATATTCTGTTTGACCTTAGTGAGTGACACCTCAGTCTATATCCTGATTCCGAGATCTGGAGGACGTTTGAATGGTGAGAGGACTTCCTGAGAATTCATTTACATTTCACTTTATTGTAGAATAAAGTATGTTACAGAACTCTTGTCATTTATGTATGACATATACCATATTTTCAGCTCCGATAAGAGCTGATTTGCCAGAGCCTAAAACAAGACTGGATTTCCTCAAATGTAAGTGCATAAACAATCCCACAATTCATCTAATTCACTTTACATGATAACATATGCTTTTTTTGTTTCTTCTAAATGCTGGATGAGCTTCTTTTCTCAACAATTTCTTTTCACAGATTCTTGTAAACTTACTTTTGATCTCAACACTGCCTATAAAGAGCTGGTCCTTTCAAATGGGAATCGCCGGGTGATCCGGAAAAGAACAACCCAGTTCTACCCAGATCACCCGGAGCGGTTTGATGGATTTTGCCAGATCCTGTGCAAGGAGCCACTCAGTGGAATACGCCATTACTGGGAGGTGGAGTGGAATGGTGAATTTTCTATTGGAGTTGCTTACAAGAGCATTAGCCGCAAAGGTAAGAACTCAAACAGCCTTCTGGGATACAATGATAAATCCTGGAGCCTCCTATGCTCAGACTCAGGATACTCTGCCTGGCACAATAAGATGGATAAAGATCTGCCAGGTACAGCTCGTGGCTCACGGATCGGTGTGTACCTGGATTATGCCGGAGGATCTGTGTCCTTTTACTCTGTTTCTGAGACAGTGGAGCTCATCCACAGATTTAAAGCCAAGTTCTCAGAAGCATTGTATGCTGGGTTTGGTGTTGGATCGTCTGTAACTCTGTGCATGCTGGAGAAAAACCAGACATACCACCAATAGGTTCTGAGCTGAGCTTTGACCTTAAGCTCAATCAAACAGAATCTTGGAAGGTGAACAGGCAAAAATTAAAGAATCATATTGAATTAAAGACCAGAATTGGTGATGGTCTCAAAAATTATTATTATTTTTTGTTGTTGTTTTGTTTTAAGTTCACATTTTGCCATGTGAGAAAGAAAAAAATATATTATCTTTAAATTATCTTTTCTTTTCTTAAAATTACGTTTCATGATAAAACCTGCAAGCAATCAAACTTTAACACACCTTCTGCAATCTTTGGGTCTAGATAAGACTGAAGATGCAGCTACAGTACATCATGAGAAAAAGTGTGTATTTCAGTGATTATGAGCATATAAATAAAACAAGCCTTCTTGTCATTATTGTTTATTGTTCATTTGAATGGTTTCTCAGAACTTTTCAGTCATTTCACCCATCACCAAGTAAACAGAAATATGTACAGATGAGAGCAACGATCTGTCACTGTTGGACATGGATTAGAAACATTCAAATGCAAATTAAGCTTCCTCTACAATTAACTCTACAAGTATCTCTTAACTTTTAAGACTCTTAACTTCTGTTTCCTTAAACTACTGATATATTTTCAAATGATGAATAACCATTAACCTTGCCATTTAAAACAGGACAATCAATTATTTAAATCGGGACAACTCTGCTCAACAGTACACAGTCAACTCACAGAGGACCAGTACAACTTTCCAAAGGTGTCTCTATATTACCAACAGAGGGAACCAATCATCATCACTAAAAAATATTATCGTTCACCCTAACAAACAGAAAATTTAAATTGGGCCTATAAATAAGTGATTGTAAATGGCCACAACCATAATGCCCCCACACTTTCAGAATAATTGAAAACAAAACAGTCAGACAGAACCAGTTAAATCAGATCTGTTATGCATTGTAATTTAAATATAATTTTATATTAGAATACATTTAAAATATTAACGTATGTTTTGTGTTTGGAATGTTTGTTAGATGTTTCACAGTTCAAATCATATGATGGTTTGACCATAAGCGATTTGTTACTTGTTTTGAAGTATAAAATTTAGCTTGTATTTGCATTCAATTCAAAGGTTTGAGTTTCTATTTGTATTGTAGAATTCTGTGCTGTCTGAAATTTGTTTTCTCTTTTATATGTATATCCACCAGTCTATCATATTCACCCCAAGACCCATAATAGGAAAAGAAAAACATCTACTTAAAAACATTAAGAGGTCACCATTGAAAACGGTGGCACTCCACACAAACGACCAATAGTTGGTGTAGCAGTAATTGTAAGTCAACAAGTTTATTAAAAACCATTCAACTTCTCTTAAAAAGTTCTTCACCTAAATCTGGCTAATAATTTAACTTTAAAAATAGAAAGAAAGCCACTATTATGGAAACAATGAATATACTAACTAGTGGGACACCCAATGTACACTATTTGGTATCTTCTAGGGAATTTGGTTCTTAAAGAGATAACTCACCCAAAATTAAAATAATTTACTTACCCTTATGCCATTCCAAAACTAAATGACTGTTTCTTCTGTGGAAAACGTTTTACCTAAAGGTATGATATAGGATATGATCCTTCTTTTATATAGGATATGTTGCATAAACAACATTGGACTAATATTAATGTGTGCACATAAAACACTTTTCTCCACAATTCTTTAGACATTTTCTTTTTATTCCTCAGAAGAAAAAGTCATACAGCTTTGCACCACCATAAGGGTGTGACAGCATATTCATCTTTAGGTGAACTATCCCTATATTATAATGTACATGAGATGAGCCAATAAGAGGTTTTACTAAATGAAAAGCTGCCTCCTTTTTAATAGCTTTAAAAGGCTTTGCGTGATGTCAGGCTTAAATAACTTAGATCCTCCATGACTAACAGAATCTAGCTATGCACTCCCATCAGCCTGAACTAAAACCAGCATACTGACATCATACTGTACCTTAAAACAAAATACACACGCGCACAGACACACATAATAGCCTCCACCAAATACAATCAGACACCACAGTCGTTCAGCTGGAGTTCAAAGGGTCTAATGGTAGAGTAGTGTCCATGTTTTCCAGCTACAGCACTCGTTGTCCGTTTATGATGACATCATCAAACTCCTCCTGTGACAGACAGAGAAATAATAAGCACTGAAGCAGTGAGGTAGGCATTCTGTTAATAGATGTGTGTGGATTTGGCTCTAACCTCTTCACTCTCTCTGTACTCCTCTTCTTCCTCATCGTCCTGTGTGTATGTGGCCCCATGGGCACTAAGCAGGGCCTGCACTTCTTTGTTGGGTCGGTAAAGGGCACAGTAGAAAGGGGTGTGACCTGCATACGAGCACTGATTCACCAATGCGCCAGCGCTCAATAATAACTCCACTACCTCTGACTTCTGACTTTCCACCGCCCAGTGCAATGGAGACCGACCTGACCCCAAATCCTACAAGAGAAAAAAGTTAATCATTTTTAGAAAAATCAGTGAAAATAAAACTTTGAACCCTCAAATTAATTGATACAACTGGAGAAGAACCTTACTTTTAATATAAAAACATGGCTGGATGTGTTTTTGGTATCATTAAGGTACTATTATAGTGTTTTTAATTTTAGTTTAAATATTAGTAATTTTGGGTTTCATCACATTAGTATTTAATATGTCTATCTTTTTTTTTTTAAGTTACTTTAGTACATCAATTTAAACAAACTAGAAAATGTTGAGAAATATGAGTAATTAGAAATGTTGCCTTAACAACTAGATGAAATAAATTATTTTTTAAATTAAAAGTTTTTTTCCCCAAGTATCCTAAATGATTTATTGGTTTTTCTTTTTAGTTAGCTACTATAACCCTTATTTAAATGAAAAGGTAGCATCTTACCCGTTGATTTACATCTGCTCCTGCCTCCAACAGCATTTTGATGATCTCACAATTGCCCCTATGTACAGCCAGGTGTAGTGCACTAATACCTTAAAGAGACAGAAGGACGGGGACAAGGAAAGGATGCATAACAGAAATTTATATTTTATATATATATATATATATATATATATATATATATAAAATGGTATTATTTAGAGCAAAAAAGATTTGCATAAGTTTGTACCTGCATAATTGGTGATGTTCAGGTGCACCGGGGGGGTCCGTGAGCAGCTGGTCAGCTCTCTCACACACTCTGTGCGAAGCTCTCTGACAGCCAGGTGTAAAGGTGTGTTTCCACCCCTCTCTTGGATCTCTGCACTGCCTCCACTCCACAACAGTGCCCGAACACACTCACTCTGGTCTACAATGACTGCTAAATGTAGAGCAGTCTGAACCAAAAAATAAAAAATGAAATAAAAAAAAAATAAGTGGGGGCAAGTTAGATAAATTGCCACTGAGGGCTTGTTTGGTCTGTTGCGGTTTGCAGTATTTCTTGCGTACATTAGGGCTTGCTGGGCCTTGGTCTCTGTTTCTCTATTTGTGTAGATGCATTAGAATATTTTTGCTGTACATGAAAGAAGTTTAATCTTTAAACAATAATTATAAAAAAAATGACAGGAATGGCAAACACTGCTATATTCCATAAAAATAATAATTGCAAAGTTAGCTTATATGGTGACTTCAACAGCACAATGAAATCTATTGGTTCATTTAATATGTAACGTTTATGCAACATTAAATCACTGAATGTAAAGCAATTCTTCTTGATCCACAGGTGCTGGCTTGTCAGAGCAGGTTGTTTGCTTTTCTACAGGGATCTGGCAACACTGTTGTACATTTACCTGACCCAGGTCATTTTGGATGTCCAGGTAAGGAATCCAGGTGTTGTCCACCACAATTTCTTCGAGCAGACACTGAACAACACCCCACTGTTCATGAATCAGCGCTAAATGAAGTACCCTAAGAGACACGAGGAAATATTTACAGCCTAAATCTATCAGCCTACCAAACTGTTCAAATGTAGAACACGACTAAGACTTACGTGTCACCGTCCTCCGACAGAAAGTTGAGCGTGTTGAAGAGCTGTTCCCTTCGCTGCCGACCCTCCTCAGGGTTTGAAGCCGCAGGTCTGTCTGTCCCAGCAGGCTCGGCCAGGATCATGGTGCCGATCCCGTCGGAGAGGCACCCCACCACCGCATCCTCATTAATCGAGTCCCCTATGGCTGAGTCGAGCCTCTCTCCGCCGCCAATAGACACACAATCCACGGCACTCCTGTTGTCGGACTCGTCCGACCGAGGGATGTCAGGGATGTCAGACACAGAATGACCAGGTGTCCACATCTGTTCGGCCTCGGTGTACGTACCGTAGGGACCTTCAAAACCGACCCCGCTAAAGGAGTCTAGCCCGCTGTCACACCAGTCCTCCGGGACGGAGTCCACGGTACCCCTTTTCTCTGCAGAGTAGCTCGGTCCAGGCCGTGCATTCTGTCTCCGGGATTCACCGTGAATATCCTGCGTCCCCTCCATTTATAGATGAATGCGTCGTTTAATCGATGTCAGCTGTAACAAGAGAAACTGCCTTTCCAGACAAACAACTATCTGTTGCGCCGTTTTCGCTTTTATCCAGATGGATTCCGTCTGACGGTTGTTGACGGTTTTTAGGGGAACAGGATGAGCTCTTTCTGGACAAATTCCCAAACAACAGCGGCAAGCGCTGTCGCACAAGCCTCAGATTTCCTCCATGTCCGGAGCATTATAAAACTACAAATTGCTCACCTTGTGAGCGGCTAGCAGTTGCCCAGTTTGTCCAGAAAAGGCCGTGCGGCTGCGTAGGTGTTTTCCTGGGGAATTCCCAAAGCCAATCTCGTAACCAGACACCATATGAGACTGCGCAGTGCGCATGCGCACTGCTCAGACCGCGCATGCGTCGATCTCATTCTTAATCGTCTGTTACATTCGTTTCTTTGGGAATTCCAGCGCGTTTCGTTTGTTGGGGGAATTTCAAGCGGCTATTAATTTGCGCTGGCAACAAAAAACAAGGCACATAAGAGGCGTAGCCATTTGAATAGTATTTTAATTGTTTCTTTTGTATTCCGTGTTAATGCAGCTTCGGTAATAATACCCAGAAAACAACAGGAGAGACTGGAATGTTTTGTTTTTGTCTGCTACGGTTACAGCAGTTAGAAATGTACAAATCATCTATAAGCTAGAAATTAGTGTCAAGTATAAAGATTGTTGGACCAAAACACTGCACAATTATTAGAAAATATAGACTTATTCAAACTTGTAGCAATTGAATTTACCATCACCCCATCATTTTAAGCATTTTAATACAAAATAGCAGACAGCATATAGAACGTAAATCAACACAGCAAATAAACTTAACAATAATAATTCATTTAATATAGCATTTAATAATAGCCTATGTAAAATACTCAGTCTATGTGGATGTTTAACTGCACAGAAGTACATTGGAAGGTATTAACAATCTTCTTGGTCTGCACAGCTGTTTCTGTTTTTGTACATGTTATGGATATTTAAAACCAAATTGAACAAGAAAATCTGTCTATGCAAACAATCTATCAAGCTATGATGAGATATCTCTCCTTTTCTGAAGAATTATAATTATTATTACCTACTTTTTAATTTTTACATTTTATTTGTTTATTTATTTATTGTAAATATGTTGTTGCACCTTCTTCATCATAGGAGGATGGTGGACATGGTGATTTCTATACCGTAGCTCATTACTAACTGATAGTTGTAGTGTGATTCACCCTGTGTTAATACTCTTTAAGTCCCCTATATCTATTTTTGCCATTTTTCATAGTTCATAAAATAAAATCTTACAGAGCTGGAAATTTAGAAAGGATAGTGGGTGGTATTTTAATCATATCCAACACCAGGTGGCAGTGTATATGTTAATTTCATATTTGTGTTGCTATCTCTGGTAAACAAAATAATTAATCCTTACCAGTGGCAGGATGATGTCATTGTCTTTTTGGAATCTATTTTGTATTTATTAAGGAAAAATCTGCAATAAAATAAAATCCATACTAAATCATAGCACATTTTTATTTACATTTATATATTTTAAGAAGCAGGGATAATGCATGTAAAGTAAATCTGTGACTTTCAGAAAGTGTAGGTTCACCCGAAACTGCACTAAAAATGGTTAGAGGCAAGGCCCTGTACAGATGTCTGAATCATAAATGCCACTGTAGACCGAGGGAAGGGTGATTCAGAGTGACTAGGAAATTAAATGGAGAAAGAGAGTGATGATAGAAAGAGTCACTGGATATGGTGAAAGGAAAGGTGTTTTGAAGGTGACTGTGTGTGTGTGGGGGGGGTTAGGTTTTGTTTGCACTGTAAAAGTCCCAGCAGGAATGGAAATATATAACCTAAAAGCCAGTGGTCTCTGCCATGAAAACAGTGTAATAAACACACTAAATAGAGTTCAATAAAAATAAAATAAAAATTGAAAAAAAAGGCAGGATTAGGGTTAGACAATATCATTAGCTCAGCATAAAAACAATGCAATCTCCCCAACATGATAGAAAACCAGACGTGTGAATGTGTATGGGCTTGTGAGATTCCTGAAAGCTGCTGGGCTGAATTGAGTGTTTCTGAAATTTGAGGGGATTTCTGACAGAGTTTAAGTTCCTCTCCCTCTCCCTGTCTCTCTCTCTCTCAGTCTCTGTGTATCTGCATTGCAGTTTTTTCAGCAGGACAGACTCCTTATGCCTCTGATAAGAAACCCACTCCCATACCCATCAATCTCCTTCTAGAAGAGAGGGAGCATGAGATACAAAAAAAGAGAGACAGAGAGGCATGATAGGCATGTTTTCTTTTTGACATAACTGGATCTCCTCCCCATATTCAGACGCCCCTGCACCTCTCTGTGCTCCACTGCTCTGTCAATCGCTCATTACCTGGACTGTTTCTTCTCTTTGTGCTGTATGTGAACTGTGCTTTGCTCTGTTTTCTGTGATGTCCTTTGTGCTGTGGTCTGTACTGTGATGGATGTTTGCAGCCTCTGTCGAGAGCAATTAGAAAATAAGATTAGCTTTGCACTTAATTTATGCGGCCACCTATTGATCTCAGCATGGGGTTAGGTGCAATATACTCCATAAGAGACTGTGTTTTTTAAATTATGTAATTATTATTGAAGAAAATATTTGACTAATATTATATTTCTACAAATTATGCTTCTCTTCTAAACACATAGCCCCACTTTGCAGCTATAAAGGCTTCCACTCTAATCTGCAAGACTTTGGAGTGTTTCTGTGGGAGTTTTTGCTCCATTCATCAAGCATTTGTGAGATTAGACACTGATGTTGGATAAGAAGGCCTGGCTCTCTGTTCCAGCCCATCCCAAAGGATGTTTGATGGAGTTGAGGTCAGGGCTCTGTGTGGGCCAGTCAGGTTCTTCCACAACGAACTCATCCAACCATGTTTTTATGGACCTTGATTTGTGTATGTATGTGTCTATCTCACACGTTTTAATTTGGCCGTTCAAAAAAATGTTTATTTGAAAGTCTTATTCGCGTTATTAACATAATGTAGAAGTGAACAAGAGGTGTTGTGGTTCAGCATTACCCTGTACTGTTCATATTTGCCCAGGACGAGCATGCCGGTTATTTAAATGAAAGAGAGGAGCTGAAGGAGAATCCCTTTGAAGGGGTGGGGTTGAGCTTTGACGGGGGGCTGATGGCGAGTGCTGAGCTGCAGACCAGATCTGCTGCCGCTGCACTTTTTTCTGGTCATTCCTCAAGACGCACACACACACACACACACACACACATACGCACACACACATCGCTTTACACACAGACTATAAGAGTCTCCTGATCTCAGTAACACTCTCAGTAATGTATTAACTCTGAATCGGCACTGCAGAGTGCTGCACTGCGCTATACACAATCAACATTCCCACACAAAAGAACAATACACTTTGTAAAACACATCTCAGCCATGTAACTGGGGAATTGTATCTAGACTGCACAAAAGGACCCCTTGCCTGGAGTGCAGTTTTATGGTGCTTATAAAGAATATTTGAAACTGCTTGGTTTGTTTACAGCATAAAAAGCCGCTGGACTTGAAACGGTGTGCTAGCTTGTGAATGTTTAGTAGAGGAAAGCTAGCTCAGCCCACACAGTCAGAGTCCATCTCAGCACTGCAGAGGACTCTGAACCAGACCCGACAAGTCCACTACGCAATAGTTGTTTTGTTTTCTAGGTGTGTGTGTGTGAAATCAAATACTCATCATATTCACTACCTCACAGTAGAATATTAGTTTGTATAAATGCAGCATTATACTGTATGCCGGACTCTGTCTGTCTATCTTCATTTGAGTGCATTTGCACATAAATGTATTGTTTTGTTTTTTTGAACTGATAGTGATGTAGATGATAAGGTGAGTTGTATTTGCGTGATGTAATACTTTTTCAGCTGCTGTTATACCTGACTGCTCCTATATCCTCTAATTCACAGAGACTCCGCCATCTTGTGCTCTCTCCCTCCGTTTCACCTTTGCTTAGCTTTTTTCATAGAGCTGGCACATTCACATATGTTTTTTTGGCAGGGAATTTCCATTAACTTTGATTGTTTTTATAGCAAGATAATGATATTTTTATGATACAATTATGATATATTGTAAAAATAAATAAATAAAATAAAATAAAAACAAATCTGTGATTTCTGTAACGATATGACTTAAGTTATATAAGGTATTTTTTCTTACTTTGGCTGATCTAGTCCTGTCATGTACACCTGACTCTGAATCTTATTTTCTATTCAGTTGTTTTGACAGCAGTGACGTTAATAAATTATATTTGCCCCCTTAAATTGATTTACATTTTTATATTATTTCATAAATGCCATTCTTTTCTAACATAAAATATGTAGACTTGGATGCCATTAAAACCATAATTACTTTATTAACATACACCTCATTCCCTACCCATTAACCTCACAAATTAAAACCTAATTAATATAAATATTCATATTAATAAAAAATTTTATGTATTTTATACTGTATATTTGCATTTCTTAGATGATTTTGTCTCCTCTTTTATTTGGAGGAGACAGTAGGTAATTTAATCTCCGTCCAATAGAACTTTAACAAGACTTTAATTTATTTTTATGTTTAATCAAAACAGCTGATCAAATAGGAATATTACAAAACTAATTTATGCAAGCTTAAACAACTGCAGTACCTTCCCATCCCCTAGGTAAAAATCTTTTTTTTTATACTAACCTTCATGTACACTTCAGCCCTGTTTAGAAGCTAAACGAAGAGTAGTTTGAAAATAAACAGACTGCCCTGTGTGACCCATTGATTACAGGAAGGTTCTCTGTGCAGAGATGACCTAATTAAGACTGATAATGAGTAACACACCTCTAGTGTTCTATGGTCCACTCTTTAAAAACTCTCCAATCACATCACTGCTCACAGAACTTACGTTAGCAACTCTCCCCGTTGTTACCTTGCAGTGACCTTGGCAGTCAATCTCTGCTTATGTTTGTTTGCAGTCACACCGGGCATCTTGATGGCCTGTCTACGTGCAGGTTATTCTGCACCATTGATAAATCAATCTAGCACTGAACAGCTAAGTCACTCTATCCACCTTATTTTTAACCAACTTGAATGTGAAAGCTTATATTGTCAGCCATTTTCGGTTATTTTAGCTCTACAAAACTTGCACATTCATAACAAATAGCCTATCTTCGTAATGAAAAAATAAACTAGGTAGGCCACTGCCTCACATTTGTAGCAATATACCTTGAATACTAGTATATGCAAATTTGATGTAGCAGTGATAATAGGTAGAATTTAGGGAGAATTTATACATTAAAAGAAAAACAAGTGAGGATCACTATTGAAATTGAATCACAATGCACACACAAAATGCCAATAATGCAGCTTTTTATCCTGTTGACAAAGTTTGGGTTGGCCTTATTAAAAGGTTCATTTTCAATAGCAGTTAGGATTATGGTACATATACTTTTAGATGGAATAGATCATTTTGATTTCAAGGGGATTTTATTCATGTGGCCTTTTATATGTGTTTGTGTGTGTTGGTGATGAGTGTATGCGGTAGTCTTCGACTCAAGATCTTTTCCTGAATGTCAGAACATCTTTACTGTCTCTATCTATCATCTCTCTCTAACTTGATCTCTCTCCACTCTCTCTTTATCATTCACATGAGTCATGTAAGGACCGCTATGTCTGGTTCTGCTGCTCATGTACAGCTGGGATGAGACTGTAACTTTCCCTCTCCTGGTAAATATTTGATGTTGTTTGCTGTTATATGCCTGTCTGAACACACTTTCATCACACTGGGGTTCTTGTTCCAGAGAATAAATCTTTCTGGTGTTTGCATTCTGAGAAAAACCCTGTTTTTGTAAAAAAGGTGTTGTTTAATGCTTCACACTCAGATCCAGGAAAACCATCTCAAGAGCGCACTAGCAGTCACAGGCAATTCAGGAGAGGTCTAGAATACTTAAAGCACTGAACATGTGAAGCTGAAGTGACAGTGTGTTAAGCGCTCATCTGTGTATGCATGACTGTGCGGTTTTGTCTGGGAGTTGGAGCACAGCAGATTAGCTGTGAGCACTTAGGTCTGCTTTCCTCCTCTGATGTGATTCTTTCTGATTTCCTTTTTTGTTTTTTTTCTTCTATCATCTCTCTCTCCCTCTATGTGGTGAATCTCTTTTCCTTAGATCACATAGAAATAAATTATTTTTGATCTTTAACATTTGTTCTTTCAAAGCCATTTTGTAGCTAAATGTGAGAAAGACAGCACACTTTGTGTGTGTGTGTATGTGAACTCCTGTGTGTGAATATACATATTGATTTCAATATATTGATTTTTCATTGTACTGTGGTTCTCATTGCATTGATCTATTCATTAATGGATTTCATGTGAATTCCATTTTAGTTAAAGCTGAGCTTTTTCATCTTTCTTAGATTTAACAGTGTTAAGGCATTGTATATTATTAACGAAAAGTGTTGTTATTTAATATTCATTTTTTACCCTATTTGATTCCTTGGATGATGTTCAATTAAACAAAAACCAGCAGTGACTATTCTCTCTTCGGTCACATGACTTTATTTGCTGTTTTCCTCCACCAATGGCTAACCAGTGTCATGACTAGTCACAGGTGCCACTGTTTTCCTGTAATTCTGTTCAGTTCATTTCCTCTTTTGTGTTTTAATCTCCTTTAATGCTCTCACCATCTCTCTCTTTCTGTCTCTCTTCCCTTTGTCCCTTTCTCTGTTTGCCCTCCAAATCCATGAACTGTCTCTCATAATGTCATCCTCACTTAGATAACATGATTTGAGGATTAGGATTAGGATTATAATAATAATAATATAACAATAAAATATTACAGGGAAAATCGATTTAGAAATATTCCTGCTTTCTTATTAATGAGTGCCCAACTCCCTCTTTAATATATAATTATTTTATTATTATCAGTTTTCACTTTTTTAAAAGTTAATGTCAGAAAACATCAGGAAATAGCAAAGTAAACTGGCCCTGATGATGACCACATCTCAAATGCTCCTTTTGCTTACTGCCGCACTGCTTTGCTGTTAGAGACCAAAATAGATTTTGCTCCACTGTCAAAGGTCAGCAAGATCAAAGGTCGGAAAGGTTCACTTTATGCTGTGCATCTTTCATTTTTACTTGTTTAGCAGCCAAATACACACGTTGCTCTACTCTCTATTTCATTTAAAGCAGCACACATTCTGCCATTGCCTTTCTCCTTCACTCTCTCTCAGTAGGAGTTAATTTTTAATGCTGAGTCATTTGGTGTGTACAGGAGGGTGTGATTGCAGTATCACTGTTGTAGTGTAAATAATATATGTTTCTGGTATTATTGAAACTCTAAGTGTTCCTCAGCACAGCTTGTTGCTCACAGCAGCATGCATTTCTTAGTAAGGACATGAGTCACCTAAAAAACTAATGTCAGTGTTACCCGCAAAGTATCTTGTTGGCAGATAAGAAAACAACTCAAAATGAATTTAATATCTATTTCTATGAAAGGTTTTCTTTACTGACTAAACGCATTGCAGAGTTTACAAGTGTTATCCATTTGGATGTGTGGTTGCTTTGACAGCTATACGCAGCTTTTTAAAGAGGAGTTTTGTTAGATTAATTGTGTGTTTGGATCAGTTTTTGCCTACATTGTGGAGACCAGCAGCTCAATAAACACAATAATGTCTAAATGAAAGTAATAAAATGCAGAAAGGTTCATGTAAGGGTTAGATTTAAGGGGATTGTAAAGAAAACATGTTTGATTAAATTTAGCAACAACAGAAGTCAATGGAAAGTCACTACTATAATAGAACAAAAAAAACAAGTGTAAGTGCTATGATAAGGGTAAAAAGAAATGTTGGTAGTTGTGTGTGTTAGTCAATCTGAAAAGCTATATTTGTCTTTCAAACTTTAAAATTTCATTACAATTCTCATAATGAATTGCAATCATCTACAAGCAAAAACTAAATTAGTAATGTAAGTGCAGATGACTGAAGACCTATTTCAAGACCTATGCAGAATCATTTGTATTCTATATGAGAGAGATACCAGCAGCACAGACAATAGGAGCTATACTTAGCTTGTGTAAGAGCTCTGACTCATTCTGCATTAGTTAGCAACCATTACATTGTCTTACCTACACTCATTTTCATTTCATTTCTAATGTCTTAATTTAGCAGCTTCTCTCTCTACTGCTAAAGTTTTAGGCAAACTCTTGGGATTAATTCGGCTATTCATGGCTCACACACTAGTTTTCTACAATTTTAATGGAAATCCTGAATGTTAAAGCTTGGTATGTGCATTAGCTTTCCAATGTAACTTTTAATTTTTACAATGATGATGGCATTTGCGTTATTTAAGCTTGTGTTTCTGCTTTCACTCACAAAACGGATGACAAAAAAGTATCTTCTTTAAGTAATGTGCATAGCTGATAAAAACACATTCCCTTTGTGAAATAGTTGGATGGAAACTTAGGTAGTTTCAACCTGTTTAGTCAGTGAATGCTTTTCCAACTGGGTCACGGCAAAACACACACACACACTTTCTGTAATTCATAAAACATCTATGCAGGTGATCCAGTTCTGTGTATTGATTTGTGATTAATGCTTTCACTGCCGTCATCCCTGCAATGATTTCATCCCGGACAAAAACCCTCCAGCACCCTCCTTAGATGGAAATACACATTTGTGCACACGCATGCACAGAATCCAGTGACAAAGAAGTTGTTATGCCATTATATTTCATTTATTTTTATGACATATATTTATTTATAATTTACGTATATCTTTATATATTATTGCTGCATTGGAGCCTTACTCAGTATAGACTCTCTCTGCCATTCCCATAGAGCTATAGATCTCCTCCCGCATGCTTCAGAATACACCTCAAAAATATTGGGTGCAAAAAAGAAACAGTCTGTTTCTATACACAGCTCGTAACACTATCTAGCCATTCTAATGATGCATCGTAACATGCCTTTGTCTGGAAATGCCCATAGTATAAAATTGCTATTTTTCCTGTCCATTACAGAACAAATGCAGATAAACAACACAATTTAGGTTTTTTTTTTTCTTTCTTTCTTTTTTGTTTTTGGCAATCAATGTGTAATTCTTTTTAAATAATGGCAAAGCTACACTTCAATGTGTGAAATACATGGATGCTGCAATATCAATATTCTGAGATATTTACAGTAATGAATGGGGGGGGGTTGGTGAAATAGAGGAATCCTGGGATTTGGACTGGGGACTCTAGTGTGTCAATGTTGATTTTTGCATGAGGATGGAATTTCTTATGGCCCTCCAGCAAATGTGGGGGTGGCTTTTCAGTAGATAAATGTTCATTTCTTTTCTTGCCTTGTATAATAATAGCTATATCTATAAAACTATGCAGAAAGAGACAGAAAATGAAAGAAAGCAAGTGGGGGAGAGGCGTAGAGGAGTCTGTGCTGAGGTACGGTTTTATACTCTTTTGTTTGTCCTCCTTTTTTTCTCTTTCTGGTTGTTCAAAAACGTGAGGGATGTCTCAGCATTGACCCTGGAGAACATTTTTTTCATACTTTACAATGCTTCTGAGTCACATGCTGAGCTGCCTTCTAGCTTCATCCCTCTATCTTTCTATATCAGTTGACATCAAGCAACTCGAATCAGTTTTGTTTCTTAAATTTCTCTTTTTCTGTTGGAAGACTTTTGTTGTTAAGCAGGGCTCAGGGATATCAGTATGTGTGTGAGTGTGTGTGGTGTAAATGTGTTTGTCTAGTAAGAGTCCCGCTCTGTTCCCCAGTGCTCATCAGTAAAGTCCGAAAAAGCTGTTTTATTCTCCATAAAGTTTAGAATGCCGAATCTGATTTGCTCCAGTCCACCCTCATACTTTAGCTTTTTTTTTCACCCTACTCCTCTCTCACCCTGTCCAAACTATGCATAAAATTTGCAATGTCAAGTCTGCAGCACAGGGCGTGGCCGTCGCCTCGTCAGCCACGCCCAACCTCGTCTAAGCCCCTCCCCTATTCGCTGTCAGACATAGGCCGATTCGCTAGACTGGGTGCGGCCCAAGTTGGGCACAGAGGACAGGTGGGACACATCCTTTTTCCGGATCTCACAAATGGACTTCCTGCGAGCCTGGACGCCACGGATGGCCGTCTTAATCTTCCGCCAGCCCAGATGATTGAGCTCTGCTAAATTTAGCACCACGCAGATCCCGCTAACTGCGAACATGAACACCAGGAAAACTGTCTTCTCCGTGGGACGTGACACGTAGCATTCAACCTCCTTCACGCAAGGGTAGCGGTCGCACTCAAACATTGCGGGAACGTTGAATCCGTACAGGAAGTACTGGCCTGCGAGAAAGCCGATTTCCAGAACATTCCGGAACACCACTTGTATGACGTAGAAACGGGAGATGCCCTCTTGCTGACGGATCTTGGCACTTTTGGAATATGTGACCCCTTGCGGAATGTTGGGAATGTCTTTCAAATCCAGACAATCGCGGTCATCTTTGCTTTCTGGGTGCACCAGGATGCCGTTGATGTTGCGGAGCTTGCGGCTCGGCCCGTGTCCGTGGTCGATGTACGGGCCGTGCAGGAGGGTGTAACTGCGATCTTTGTGCTTGGCAGACTGGTGCACTGAGTAAGTGATGAAACAGAGGCTGGGAGTACACACCAAGATGATCTGAAAAACCCAGTAACGGATATGGGAGATGGGGAAGGCTTTATCGTAGCAGGCCTGGTTGCAACCTGGTTGCAGCGTGTTACAGATAAACATAATCTGTTCGTCCTCGTACACCTTCTCTCCCACTATACCCACGATCAGGATCCTGAATATCACCACCACTGTCAGCAGGATCCTTTTGAGGGAGAAAAAAGAAGAGACAGAAAGAAGCAGAGGAAAGCAGTGGTAGAGATGGGATTGAAAAGGGAAAGGAAGAAAAAGCAAGAAGAAAAAAGGATTAGTTTCTTTCAACGGCACAGCTTTTAAATGCTTTTCTAACTCCCTCTGTCTCACAAATGCAGACACGTGCACAAAAACACATGACAAAATATTGAGTAATTACTGCAAGAAGCAGAGGTAATGCAGACATTTAGCGTCGCTAGTCATTTTATGCTTAAATTTTTAATTTTTGGGAAGTTAAAACCATGTTTCTATTTCAGCTTGATATTTAAAAGTATTTCCCTTCATATTGTCACACTTTTTTTGACCACCCTAGTACAAAAGTAATATATTTCAATTGCTTTTATTTTTGACATACTACTTGTGCACATTTCTTAATATTAAGTATAGAATGTGTGTTAATGTCACTTTTGATGAGTATTGTATGATCTTTGAATAATATTGGTCTTTAAATGCAAAATATTAAAAGTGTACCTAAAGTGCACTTGCAATAGTTCCACTTTAGCACAATCAAATATACTAAATATGTCTATAATTGGACTTCAGCACAACTTACACATAATTAAAATGCATTAAAGTGCAATAAACAGCCTATTTGACAAATAATGCATCTAATCCATCTGCACTAAAGAAAGAAAATATCATGTGAGGGTCACTACGGGAAGTATCTGACTTGACAGCTCCTTTTTCAACTCTCAAATCAATTCTTACCAATAAGGTCAGCCACAGTTTAAGTCAAAAATATTAAATTATTTGGCTAATGCACGGAGACCTGAATATGGCATGCCTGGGATAAATAAAATAAATAGTGGCCCAATTTAAGAATTAGTTCACACAACATTCACTCTTACTTACATTCACACTTAGTCAAATGATGGACATGATGTACTACTCTGCTTCTTTGTTTAATTTGGGTAAATTGTCTCAAAAAAAAAAAAGCAACTGAATTAATATACCATGGGAATGAATTAAGCCAATGTGGCCACAATTGAACTAAAACAAGAGGGAAATTCCTAATAATTATTTATTAGTAATTATTTTATTTTTTATTTTTTAAGTGGTGCACAGGGCATAGTGGCACAGATGTGCACACTTCATCATTATTGATGTTTCGAAACATTGAAAATATCTGTTTAGCCCATTCAAGAACACCTTTTATGTTTTAATATTCATTCACGTGTATGCAGGCATATTTTCCCTGCTGATGATAACTAGGGCATACTGCATTAAGGCCATCAGAGTTTGTGTCGGGACGGCTGTCCCCATCTCTGCTCTCTTATCAGCTCTTTGCAAGCTTAAATTGGAGCACAGAGAAAAAATGAATGAAGAAACACACAGAAAAATCAACACACGTGCACAGACTCAGACTCAGACTCAGACATGTCTGAAATAGTGACAGATAAGAACAGAGGAGATGTGTGATCTCACATTTGCACATGCAGCATACTAATATGACATACAACACACAATGTGAGTGTCCTGAAGAGAAGTACAGCACCTTGAAGCTTTACACATGGGACTCACGTGAGTGTGCCATTTAGAGCGAAACATCTCCACCCTTCTGCCTCACACACACACACACTGACTCTTTCAACAGATGCAGCCTGAGCACACAAATCTTCCTCAGTCTGTTTAGCTCTTTTCCTCACACACCTACACACACACAGATCCACACACACCCCTGCTCTGAGACCGTCCTTCACTCACAATAACCTTGCTCCACTACCGGCCATGACGTTATTTCATTGCAGCCTGGTCTTGATGCATGAGCACATACATTTTCTCTGTTCCACACACACACATACATAGTGTGAGCTACATAATACATACAATATTTTGCATTTAGCAATCAGAAAGTATTTCATTTAGGTCCTGTGAACTGTGTTAAACTACTAACTCCACAACAATGGCATTTTCTGTTCATCCTTAAAGAATGATTCATATAGCCCTCAGTACAAGTCTCCCAGCTTATTTTTAGCACATGGGTGGTGTAGCTTAGTAGCTGAAGATCTGGGTTGGTAACATAAAGGCTGCATGGGCCGATGCTTGGAAAATAACTAGCATGTGCCCTTGAGCACAGCAGTTGACCCAAGTTTTCTCTACGGAGACTTTCATAGTAGCTGAACATAGAGCCATTTACCAGTAGTTGTTATATATTTCTGTTATTTAGTTGCCATATTAACATGTTTTAAAACATTAATATTGTGAAATATTACAAATTAAAAATAAATTTTCTTTACATTTTCATATATTTTAAATGTAATTATTCCTATGAAGCAAAGCTGAATTTTCAGCAGTTGTTACATTTGTGCTTTATATTTTTGTAAAAACATTGTGGTTTTCTTTATTAGTTAACCGTTAACAGCATTTATTTGAAATACAAATGTTTTGTTACAAAATAAATATCTTCACTGCCCCTTTGATCATTTTAACAAACTCTTGTTGAATGAAAGATTTTTTTTCAAAAGGCCCTCTAAGGTTTGAACACCGTATATGTACTGGATTCAGAGTAATAATGGTGGAGAGTCTTAAGTGAAATTTCCTATTTCCAGACTTAATTATGTGTAGAGAATGAAAGTAAATGAGTTGAAGTGATGAAGACATTACTGCTTCATTTTCAGAAATTCATTTTCAGAATGACAGCTGTTTATCCAATATTAGGGCAGTTTATATATTTGTACACTCTGAAAGTTTGAAAATTTGATGAAAAGTGAGCAATTTAATGGTATTATTCTCAATTCTTCATGAGATGAAAGGGTTGCCTCTCTCCAAATCAAGATTCAAAATGTTGTGAATGTGATTAATTCCAAAGCTGATTAATCAAGTTCATGGTGTAGAATATTTCATTAGAAAGAATATTTTGAAATCGTTAAAGAGAAAATGAATGTGAAAAGAATGATGGGAAACAATTTGTACTCTAAATCAGACAGACTAATGTTAGCTCAGTGCAGTCTAAGACGGTTAGCACTGGTTTTAATGGACATATGGTGAACATTTGCACTGCGCTAAGTAGGGCAGTTATGACTCTTGATCAAACTCAACAGCACTTTACCGTAATATAACAGCAAGAGATGTTTCTCGGTTGAAACAGCAGACGGTGTAACCTTTATATAGCACTTAATAATAATTACAGTAGAATGCAAAAAAACTAACGTTAGCTATTCATCGCTGTATCAATGACCAAAGGCCCTGGTGGGTCTTTAAATTAGCAGCACATCCCCCACTCCCTGCTGCCGTTACTATAGCAACCACATAGTGAACCACTCAGCACTCTGCACTGTACCAGAGAGAGAGAGATAAGGAAAGAGGGAGGGAGGGAGAGAGGAATGATTGATGGAATATTGGGAAAGAGAGGAAAGAGCAGAGGCTGGAATGAGAGAGAACGAGAGCCAGTAGGCGTACCAAGGGCACAGGAAGGAATAAACCTACATACTAAAAGTGTGGAAATGGGGGATGATGAAAAACACATAGGAAATGAGAAAGAGAGACATTTGAAGGTGAACTCAAGAGACATGGCTTGAATATGACGAGAAAAGTAGGGAGGCAAGAGGAGACAGACAGATGGGCAGAGGCAGACTAGAGGAGCAATGAGACAAATAGACAGATACAGAGAGACAGATGGAGAGAGACAACTGGGACCAAGTAAAGAGAAACAGCATATTCAGGAAATAAAACATACTGAAGGACTCCTTTTAAAGCACCTGGTGTGTGTGCTGTAACACGCAGATTGTGTATAGCGTGTCAGTTTGCGGCAGTGTAATTTACAGTGAATGGAGCATGTGTGATGGTGGAGCTTTGTGTGTGTGTGTGTGTGTGTGTGTGTGTGAGCAAGCAGCTGGAAATGTGTACGGTACACTGATTCTCTCCATGTTTGGACATAAGACAAGCTTTCTTTATCAAGATTTCTGTGCTTTTGTTGATCAGTCACACAGACCTTTAAAGGGTTAGTTCACCCCAAAATGAAAATTCTGTCATTAATTCACCCTTATGTCGTTTCACACCCGTAAGACCTTCGTTCATCTTCGAAACACAGATTAAGATATTTTTGATGACATCAGAGAATCATCTGACTTTTCATAGACAGCAACACAACTGAAATGATCGCAGATCCAGACGTAACCGTTTATTACGTTTCTGCGTGTGCTTTCCCCCGGACTTAAACAAGACTGATTATGTGAAATACGTTAAAGGTTGCGTACGCTTATGTTGTGTTCTGAAGATGAACGAAGGTCTAACCAGTATGGACTGACATAAGGGCGACATAATTAATTGCAGAATTTGTATTTTTGGGTGAACTAAGTCTTTAAACACATTATTTCTTTATGCAATATATGTGTATTCCTTCCACCTTACAAAATTCCCCTAAAAAATGTCTTACTCATTCTGTCTTTTTTTTTCAGTACAAATATTCCTAAATCAAGAAAAATAAATTCCAAACAATGTATCAAAAGAGTACATGCAAACAAACAAGATGACACTAAATACAAATCTCCACACACTAAGAATAATATACTAAGCATTTTATTTCACAAGTATACTTATGCACACACCCACAAACCAACAACACACAATTTTATTTTTGTGAAATAATGCTCCAAAAGTTTTGTATTTATTTTTGCATACCAGAAAGAACATGAAGAGTTTACTAGAACTAACAGCATCTTCTCACAGGCTATCAATTATTCATGAACTTTGAGAGCTTTTCTGAGATTTTCAGCTCACTTTCTCTGTGTCTCTCTCCATCTTCTATCTTTCTCCACATCAAAACATCAAATAAACAATGTCCTTGGTAAGAAAGCGTCTCCTAGCTATGTATTTATAGCTGACCATCTCATCTGATTTTATACAGCTGACCTGACGTGTGTCATGTGTCCCGGTGACCCTCTGTCTCTCCACAGAAGCACCTAATATGAAGAACCTGTGCTTTTTCTTATTTATGCATGGATGTGTACTGTGCTTTATCATAATGAGAGCATAACAGATGTTGTTTTTATACAAATCTAATTGTAATGTCGTTAACCCCAACTTTACCTGTTGTAGGTAGTGGTGGTGGTGTGTTTTTCTTTTGTTTTTTTGTTTTTTTGCATTTTAAGGATTAAAAAATAATTGATTCTCCAAATGAGGGCGTCCTCAGATGTCCTCAAAGGATAGTTTTATCATATTTAAATATCTTCTGTAGACACACTTGTCTCCAAAGGATAGCTAAATAAACCACAGAACACACACACATTTATTCAAACATGGAAAACGAGGACACCGGGACAGATATGTGTTTGCAAATGACGATCACTCTAGAGATTTACCTCACATGCTCTCTATCTGTTCCACTAACTCACTCGCTCTCTTTCTCCTTCTCTGTGTCTCCTCTGTGTCTCCTCTGTGTCAATAAAGACTTCCTACTTCAAACAAGATACAACCAGCAATGCCCTACATCCTGAATGAAAAAATTAAAGAAGACAAGTGAAGAAAAAAATTAATTCCCGAGAGACAAAACCAACTAAGTAGATGAAAGGATGAGAAAATTAGATGTAATGTTAGTTGTATTCGTGCACCATGACTTCAGAAAAACAATTTGTACTCAGACTTTATCAAAGCATGCTGCGCTACATACTCACAATGTCTGTGTGTATTTGACACGATAAGAAAGAATGAAGGACTGTGATTGTTTTTCTTTGTTCTTGTAGTTCTGTCAGTACAGTAAGTGCATGGTGCTCTGTACTTTTAGGTTTCTACATTTCTAAAGTTAAGACTCTTTAGAATCCTTTTAAAAATGTTTTAATGCTCACAAAGGCTGCCTTTTTTATCAGAATACAGTAAAAGTCTTCTGAAGTATTATTGCAATTTAAAATAGCTGTTTTCTAAAGTCATTTATTCCTGTGATGGCAAAGCTGAATATTCAGTAGCCATTACTCCAGTCTTTAGTGTCACTTGCTCCTTCTGAAATCATTCTAATATACTTATTTGGCTAGGTGCTCAAAAATATTTCTTATTATTAACAGTGTTAAAAACAGTTGTGCTGCTAAATATTCTATTTGAATCTGACATGTTATGGATTCTTTAATGAATAGAAAGCTTAAAAGGACATAGTGTGACCCTGGACTATAAAACAAGTCATAAGTAGCACAGTATATTTGTAGCAATAGCCATTGTATGGGTCAAAATGATACACGTTATTAGAATTATATTGTTCCTTGATATTTAGTAAATTTCCTATTGTAAATATATCAAAACCTAATTTTTGATTAGTAATATGCATTGCCAAATTACTTGAACTATAGACAATTCAAAGGTGATTTTCTCAGTATTTTTCTTTTCTTTTTACAACCTCAGATTCCAGGTTTACAAATATTTGTATCTCAGCCGAATGTCGTCCTATTCTAACAAATCATCAACGGAAAGCTTATTTATTAATTTGACAATTTCACAAAATTGACCATTATGACTGGTTTTGTGGTCACAATTCATTTGAAAATGAATTTTGCTGTAGCATTGTCTTTAGTGTCACTTTCACCAATCAGTTTTATCAATGACTCTTTTATCAATTAAATGTATGCTTGTTTAATAAAATAAATCAATAAACAAATGAACAAATAGTTTTTTTTTAGGAATGAGCTTAGTGATAAATTGATAAGTAATTAGTATAATTGCTAATTGTAAGATTGAAAAAATACAATTCTGTACAATACAAATCTGCTTTGAACACAGCTTGCATTGAATTGAATATGGAGCTTGTTTATTTCACTCTCCCTCTCTATAGGACTGCAATAAAGATTTAGTGATATATGAGCACATTACTCTCTCTGCTTCCATCTCACATGTGCTGCTTAATCATCTGCATTTGCACAGGAGGTGTGTGCAAGCGTGTGTGTGTGTGTGTGGAAAGAGATTATGAAAGATTGAAAGAGAGTCATGATTCTTTTTTTATTATTATTTTATTTTATATTTAATCTGTTTAAGAATATTAGTAGATTTTAATGTTACTACAACCCTGTGCAAAACATAGGGACGTTATAAATGTGTGTGTGTGTTTGTGTGTGTGTGTGTGTTTGTTTGTTCTGCTGACAGTATGTTGTCCAGACCAAACAGTAACTGGAGAACGGTATAGATTGCACTGTTGTGACCACCCAAAACAATGGCAGGAAGAAAATATTGATTAGTTGAACCTACAAAAGATCAGCCTTCAACTGCAAGCATGCAATACTAATAGAAGTGCAATAAAAATACAAGTGTTTGTATGTGCTTTTGTTTGGGCCATTTTGGTAAAGAAAGATCAAACTGCTTTGAACCATTTATACTCTCTCCAAGCGAGAAAAAGAACAGAGAGCGTAAGTGTGTGTGACAATACTCTTAAAGCCTGGGACTGAAAGTGGCTGAGCTGCAGTGTGTGTTTGTCTCTATGTGTGTTCTGAGGGAGGGAGGGATTGCAGCAGCTGATGAATGATAGTAGAGGCTTTATTCATCTGTTCATTCATTTATTCATTCTGTCGCTACGATTCTGGCCTCAAGTGCTTGATCAGACCTCAAAGGAACAGAGAGAAGAATACTCTGATTACCTCACACACTCACACAAACATTAGTAGACACGTGTTTTCAACAACACAACACTGCCATGCAAATTCCAAAACAGCAAAAAGTTGAGTTTTTTGGCATCAATCTATATGTGTGTATGCTGGTCTGGTTTTGTCCACATTATATGCATCAAATGTCCCTACATGTATAGTACAAACTCAGTCAGGAAACGACTTAATAAACCCACTAAATAATATATTTTTGAAAATTTTAAAGGTGTCCAAGGCTTAGGCTTAAGTTTTGAGGAAAGAAAATATCATTAGCTCACTTTGAAAACAAAAGAATTCAATACAAGTTCCAAACGTAATAGATTAACAAATGTGTGTATGTGTGTGTGTGCATTTCCTTCATATGTAGTGTTACATAATGTATGAAACTCTTAGCTACCCTCAGACAAACCCACATTAAGGATTCATTAAATGATGGCAAGTCTGCTTTCCATTTAGTGTCAGATGTTTTGTGATCGATTGATGTTAAGTGATTGACTGCTGGTTTAAGCAATGCTGGACTGATGGAAGTTTATTACATCACCTAAGGTGAAGTATTCGATTACATGCAGAAGATTCATTAAAAAAAACACTTAAAGCCTTCTCTTTAGAGGAATTTTTGACAAATTACTAAATAAGAAAAGAATTTAGTTCTTTAAACCCCACTAAAATGAATACATAAAAGTAGTGGAAAGATGTTAACTGATGCCTGATAAGTTGTTATTGTATAAGGAAAGTTGTCTGGATTACACAAACATGGTTTATCTCAGAACCATTGCTTAGACTGAAATTTTCAGTATGCTTGTGTAGAAACAAAATACATACACTTCAGTGTCCTGCACACACTCACTTTCATGCCCTGTGTGCCACAACCCACACAACCTCTCACAGACAGGAGAAGGACATGCCCTTGATGTGGGGCTACCTGCAGTTAAGGTTAATGAGCACAGCAGAGAGTAGTGCTTACTCAAGTCTGACACACAACACACAATGTGCACACTTTAAGCTCCCAATCTCAACATGCCTTCATGACACACATGGTTAGCGTGGGTGGGTATGTGTCTATATGGTAAAGGAACTGTTATATTCTTCCCTGATTTGTCAATACGCTGTATATCATCTGCTCGTTTTTAGCAGCCATCTCGGTATTAATAGTAAATCTCTGAGTCTTTAAAGCTCATAATGCAGCCTACTGATACTGACAATTCATTTTGCATTGAACAGGGAGACTGGGAGGAATGTATACAGTTCTAAAAGGACCAAGAACATATTAGTATTTATTTCTGTACAAAAGTTTTAAACGTTTCACAAGAAAGAAGTCTCTTATGCTCACCAAGGCTAGATCCAGCATTGGTGATACTGTGAAATATTATTAATTCAAAATAGCTGTGTTATATTTTAATATAATTGAAACGTTATTGCAATTCATGCTGATAGATAGATAGATAGATTGACTGACCTAATGCATTTACTAATGTGATCAAATTGAACCTTGACATATAAAGTTTTATCCGCGCACAGTCCTTTTGTGAGGTGTGTGTGGGTGTTGCACTACAGCTCTTACCTGCCGATCATAGTAGAGTGCTGCTGCACCGCAGCCTCCAGCAATCTCTCCAATATAGTCCACTCGCCCATGATGCCGCGCTTATGTCTCTCAGCCTTCCTCTGACCTTCAGCCTCAACTGTCACGACCTTTGCCCTCGGCAACTCTTCCAGTGTCCCTCTTTTGACCTTTGATGGGATTCTTGGGGCTCCTCTTGAAGCCGCAGCTGTGTTTGTCTGAGCGTGCGTGTGTGTCAGGGTAGTGCTCTAGTGCGGAGATGAGCTAGTGTAGCATCTGCAGCAGAAAATCTGATGATGCTGAGGCTGAGAGACTTCAACCATACTGCATCTCTCAGTCTCTCACACACGCGCACACACACCGGCCACCTTTACTGTGTTATCTCTCTCTCAGGGTGTAGGACACACTACCCGCTCTGGCATCGTACCCTGTGCTACAAATACACACTCTCTATACCTATCTGACCTTTTCTACACACTCAACTCAAGCTCACACACACTCACTCACTTGACGGTCACTGCAGGCTCTCTTTTTCCATTAGTTGAGCTGAACGCTAAAGGAGCACACATGCAAGAGCACACAGAAGATGATGCGGGTCTCTGAATCTCATAGCAACGTCTGAGCGCACCCTCACACACATACACACACACTTTCGACTGTGCTCCAGTGTGTGGCAGCAGCAGCAGCGGCGGCAGCAGACGAGGATCGTCAAGGTTACGTCCGGTTGACTGATGAGCCTGTGGTCATGTCTGCGGCAAAGGACTCAGTCTTCTTCAGACCTCATCCCCTCTTTTCTCTCTCTCCTGCGCTCTCTCTCCACACCTTCCCCGTTCTTTTCGTCTTTGTGCTGCACTGCTGTTGCTGCTGATGATACCTTTCCCTCAGCTCCTCCTCCTCTTCGCTCTCTCTTTCCCTCTGTCACATGCCGTAAGCATGCTACCCTCCCTCCCTCCCTCCATCCTAGACCTGCTCTCCTCTCCCCTCCCTTCTTCTTTCTCTCATTCTCCTCTGCTCTGCTGACTGTTCTGAATATGCATGCTGCAGGAGCGAAACAGGTTGTATCCTTGTGCACTTATCACTCACACATACACATTAACAATGACACATCCTTACTTTCAGGACCTCTTTTCTCTCTTTTCAGGATCTCTGTGCTCAGTGTGTGGAATATATGCTAGAAAATGTGTAAGCTATAATCTACAGCAATTATATTTAAAAATATTTTATAGTCCGTACCTGTCATGCCATCTGAAAGCTTCCACTAAAATATGTATATAGTACACTGCAAAATATGTTGTTTCACATTGGTGTATCAGACGTGATGCATCGATTTAAAAAAGTGTGAATTGGATACAAGTTGTCGTTTTATATCGCAATGCATTGTTTTAAACATATTTGCATTGGAAGAACCTATTTATTTGTATATAATTAATGGTACTACAACTCTCAGAGGGCAATATTAATATGGTCTTGCCAGAGAAGATCTACTACACTGCTGCTGCGGCAAAGAAAGTACCAATGTGCTATCCACAACATGCTGCTCCGAGCCTGTTAAAAATATTGCTGCTGCACATATGAAATATATGAATCTGCCCCATAGCACGCATAAATCACCCATAGCAGATCTATACAGGTGGAGCTGGGGAAGGTGGAGGGATTCTTAAGTGCACTGCAAGCACTATTCAAGTATTGCATTTTTAATGCATTTTACCAGCGAGCTCATTGGCTGCAGATGCAAAAGAAACCAATCAGCTAGAGGCTAGAGTTTCAGGCCAGAACTGAATATACACAACACTTTTATTATTTAAAAAGTGAACAAAAATTGTGACCAATATTTCATATAGATTGATTTGTCTTCTCTAAACTGTTTTCTCGAGCACATTCTCTCGTCACTGATGCTAGGTGGATATGAAATATCACAAAACTATAGGGAGAGAGGCGTGTCCTGAGAGTCACATAGAATATAGATTCTTCTAGATATCTTTCACCAAATAATTACAAATCCAATGCTTGGAAACACTTGGAATTTTATAAGAGAGATGGACGTTGTTATAAATCCCATGCAATTTGTAAAATAAATAAAATATTAAAAACTAAATAAAAGTGAACTATTTATACCAAATTGAATTGCATAGTGTTATATTTGTTCTATTGCATCTAATAGCATTGAATCTTATTGAATCCCAAATCGAAATCAGATCGCACTGTGTAATGGGTGAATCATATCGCATCACCTTATAGCTGCTGCATATGTATTTTTAATGCATCACATTGTTGGCTATGCAACAAGATGTGTATCACAAGCTATGGAGATGCACATATACCTACAATATACAAAACAACTTGCAATATATGTTAAGCAGTTTATTATCCATAACAGAGGAAAGAAAGTAATAAAGGTTATGGGAAGGGAATGATGTAGCTAAGTAATCACAGAATTTTTAAATATTAAAAAAAAAAATTTATGAAATAGTTTGTAAAAAGTTACAACTGCAGGCAATCACTTTTGTACAGTGCAAAGTCATTATTGTTATTTAGGGGGAAACAGCTTTTTCTAAATTTCTTGCACCCACATATTTAAAAGGTTTGCCTGTCATGCACTTCAGTTAATTTTCCTATATGTTCCATCTCTCTCTTCCCTCATTTCCTTTACTGTCCATCACTGTGGCCACATGACTCTCAGTGCTACATTTATTTGATTAATATTTTGGGTTGATTTCCTCCCCCTTCCCTCCTCTTTCCTGTTCCCTCGTTTCACCTTCACCATGCAACTTAACGTCTATAGAAGGCATGAGAAAAGGAAATAAATGAATTCAACCACCATTTAAATGCTTGATGTCCAATCATTTTGATAGAGCACCTACTTATAAGGTAATTTACATGATTGTGTATTTGTATGGCTCTCGGTAGCTGCTGTGTGATGACATTGCATGTGTGTGTGTGTCAGTGTCATGGTAACGTTGTGTATAATTACATTAGTCTTGTACTGCACAGTAAGAGGAGAAGAGTTCACTATCCACATTGACAATCAGTCATTAACCTTTCTCGCACTCTCACTGCCTGAGTGACTCTGAAATGAAATAGTTAATCACAGAGCAGCTATGTCATTATCAGGGGGGCATTATGGGTAAGGACACGCTGACTTTGGCTATGTCAGGTGTTTTTACTCTCATAATGCACACACTCATGAACACTCAAGATGTTAACAGTGAGTAGGTGGAGGAGGGAGGGTTTTCTTCAGGACTGCTGTTTCAGGGAATGCACAGTTTCAGAAATTATGGGCTGTCAGGTTTTGGGTGGCTGTGAAGCTTGAAGGCGAGAGGCACAGGTGTGTCATCTGTGACCTAGAACAGCTATTTCTCTTTTTCTCTTGCACACATGAGAGCATTCAATGTAGGCAAGACCAAAATGGTCTATCTATCTATCTATCTATCTATCTGTCTATCTATTTATGGTTCTGTCATTCTATTTATTGTTCTGTCTTTTATTGTTCACTCCATCATCCTTTTGTTCTGTATTTATAGCTGTCATTCTATCTATTGTTCTATATATAGAGATATAGACCCCAGATTTTTGAAAATTTGTGTGTATGACTTTTGTTAATATCTCATCATGATTCCATTTTGAAATACCATACAAATTTGACACGCGGAATCACAGTTTCACTGCATCCTGTTCATTTATAAGTCACATTTATTACATACACTCATTTATCTATGTTGGGAATGTTCCAGATGTTGCAGCAAACAGAGCCCTTTCAAAACAACAGTACCTTTATTGTTAACAGCAGTGGTACACACACACACACAAACACACATTTACATAAAATGACTTCGATGTGCATATTGATTTGTTTTTTATTTTGCATATTTAGAGCATATGTAGAATAGTAAGAACCAATGTTCAATAAAAGGTTGCATATTGGTTTGATAAGTTAATGTATTTGAAATATAAATTTAACTTTAAATGTTACAACACAAAAAACAAAGCACTGAGACCAACACATATTTCAGATTGCATTTGTTCTCCTATAACTATTGTACTAAATAACTGACTTATTGAGAATAGAGTCAGAATGCAATCTAAAAAGAGGATCAACTGGATTGAATGCTGAGTTAGCATGTGCTAATCTATATGTTTACGTTAGTGGTAACTGCAAATGAGATTCACTTATAGCCTGTCACAGAGGTTACAGTAATGTGGAGTTAAATATAGAGCTGGTTTACTCTTCTGGGGTACCAAATCAGGCCATAAGCAGAAACGGGGTTGGAAGGAAGTGGCCCTGTGTGCAGAAGACTAAAAGGGGAAGAACGTCATGTGATTTTATAGTATTAAGAATATCATTCGTATTTAATCATGTTCTGAATCATTTTACAAAAGACAATCTCGTGAGATTGTCATGTGGATTCTAAGTATTCTGTCAAGACTAGAATGCTAAATTCTATTAACACCGTTAATTAAGCATGATGAAACTCAATGATTGTATTTTTTAGATTGTATCATCAAATTGTATTCTGTAATATAGAATATTAGCGTTAATAAATTTAATTCATATAAATTTCATCACATCACAGTTTATCTTTGAAAAGAGAGATGACAATGATTGTGTTATCAGTGAGATAAGTTTATAGTTTTCGTTTAAAAAAATAAAATAATAATACAATTTTAGTGAAAATGAATTACTATTTTATCTTAGTTTATGTTTATTTTAATGTTTCTGGTTTTAGTTAATAAATACATAGAAGTAAATACATATTTTCATGTAAAATCAAGTTTTAAAGCCTAGCACTCAATCCAATAGAAGGTGTTTAGCACTGCCATGGAAATTTGGAAGCACGCACAGGTCAAAGGCTTTGTGTTTTGTAGACACCATATATTAGCTATCATTAAAAAAACTAATTTGTCTACATAGGCAGTAGCAATTTGAGAACACCAGACTCTACAAACTAAGAACACAATCCACAACCGAGCCTCTGCAACCGCAGGGTTTAGCTCTGAGACTGTAAGAACAAAGCTTTGTGTTTTTAAAATATGAGTGCTGGCAGGCAAGATAGAAACCAACATGAATGCTGCTGGGGGTTTTCTTACTTATCTTTGCCATTTAGCAGATGCTTTTAATCCAAAGCTACTTACAGTGCACTAATTGCAGTGACAGTCCCTTGCTGGAATAGAGCAAAGTGTTTGGCTCAAGGGCTCTAAGAGGCTGGTTCTCTTCTTTTGCCATCAACTCTCTAACCTCTGTCTCAGTATTGTTGGTCTTTGCTAGTAACCCAGCATTATTGTGTTACCCAACAAGCTTTTCCAGCAATGTGACTTGGTTTGGGATACGCCCCAAAAGCACACTAAATAGTAGGTAAATGCTCTTAAAAGCCTCACCAGAATATTTGGACAAAATCTGGTCCAGAACTGTGGGGATGGAAAAGGTGTTATGTGTGGAGATGAGGACATATGGGCTGTAACTGTATTCACACTGAGTCTCACCTTGCTGTGATACCTGGCTGACCTTTCGGAGCACACAGGCGATGAGTGTGGGTGGAGGATTAGTCTGGATTGTTCTTTGCCTTATTTTGTGAACTACATCCACAAATATTATATCATTCTAATGGTGTATATGAAAAATGTTGGGCAGAAGGTCTAAACATCATATGTGTGTCACAAATACAATGCTTCTTACAACAGGACAGCAGTTTTAATGAATGGATTTCTCCAACTCTTTACCTAATCAGTCTGCTTGATTTTTTTATCAAGAAGACAGTGCTCTCTGTTGTTTGGAAAAGGCACTGCAACTAGTAACAAGAAGCTGCACTGAATAAGCTTTGCATTCCCATGAGAAGCATACAAGCAAGTGAAACGAAAAAGGCTGCAATAAAACTGCTGATTTATCTGTATTACCATCTGTATTTCACTTATACATGAAGCTTCATAGAGGGCATCTCATGTCTCACAATAAGAGGTG
>JAUMHI010000040.1:8945056-8978829 GCA_032359435.1 Enteromius unitaeniatus | reverse complement strand
TTATCTGTATTACCATCTGTATTTCACTTATACATGAAGCTTCATAGAGGGCATCTCATGTCTCACAATAAGAGGTGATAGTGTTTATGTACCATTGCAGATTGTATATCACTGTGAAACTGCAACACCTTATACGTTCTTTCAGATCACCTAGATTTTGTGAGGTATTTCTTGTGGCCCACCACTTAATGCCATTAAGTATATATAATATATAATAACATACAGGATATATATGTGGTTAAAAACAAACAACTTCTACTGAGCAGCCATTGCTAATCTTTAAATGTTTCTGGTGCATTACCTAATTTATGCATAAATTATGTATTTCAAATTAAATACTTCAAAGCACTTTTAGGCTCTGAGACTCCCTGATCCTTGACTAAAAGCTTTCAGGACACTTGAGACAATCACTCAACACACTACATCAAATTACAGTCCTTAGAGATTTTGTAGTCTCAATGCAGAATCTCATGCCGAGTACATAAAAAAATGGCACATCCTTCCTGAAATGTCACTGAGGCCTTAAAGATAGCAAGCGTGAGGGAGAGCAATGCAGTCTTTGGTTAAGATAGAGTTCCCACATGGCTGGAGGGTGGTTTTGAATGTCAGCCTAAAATAAGTGAAATACTGTGTGACTGATATCTCAAATCCTCTGTTCTCATAACTCTGAAACATAAAAACCAGATGCTATCTGAAGGATACATTAGGGCCACAAAACAATTCTGCGTCTGTAGAAAATAATAGTACATCAACTTAAAATACCCTGAACTGGGGGGTTCATTAAAGCTATTTTTGTAAGGAAATTGACAAATGAACAGAAAAATGGTTAAGATCTGTAATAATAATAATAGTGCATTATTGTTATTGTATAATCTGCAGTGAACCCATTAGCCTGTCTCCTGTAAATCTGATGACCTCCATGGAATATACAGAAAAACAAAGAGATTGCAGTAAAACCCCATGTGAAACACGGTCCCTCTGATACTTAATGTTAAACAATTTCCTAACACTTGGCTTTAAGCCAAGGAAATTCGTAATGGAAAAGCGAATTGGTATCGAAAAGCAGTTACTGTAAAAATCGGCAATTTTGTGTTTATAGTTTTATTGAGGTGCATTGTGGGAGAAAATGATTGACATCGCGGCCATTTTGGCTCTGGCCGCCCCGCTCCCATTGTGTGTGAGATAGTAAATACTGACACTGCCAGACAAGCCGAGCACATATTTCACCGCGCGAATTAAAACACGTTCACCTGAGGTAAGTGCCCCAATGCATCACTGTCTCCTCTCTGAAATACTTTTCAACAGCTTTGTGAAACTTTCCTGCAAAATAATGTTTATTTTAAGCGTTAAAACGTCAAAATCCCATCGTCTGAAAATGAGAAAGCCGATGGCGAGACGCGAGAGAAATAGGCTCTCCTTCTCGTGTCGGAGGACACGCTGAAATCCGTCCCACTTTCGCATGTCTCTATTTACTTCGGTCAAACGGCGTAAATTCGCGGCGGATTTTCCTTCTAAGCGATTATTTAGTTACCCAAGGATGCCTGCTACCGTATAGTGTAATGGGTTTTGCGTTGTATGCCTTAGATTTTGAATTTTATTTCAAAGTTTACGTCCTCCCCTGTGCCTCAATGCACGGACTCTCTCCAGTTGCCGTTCAAATTGCAGCCATAATCTTGCGGTTTAGGGCGGGGCTTAGACAGGCTGATCTGCCCCCACAACTGGCAGAACGGCCTGTGATTGGCTAGTTTATTCAGCTCTTCAAACTCTACTGGCTACTGCTTTATTGTTGTTTTTTAGTCGTCTGTGATTGGTTGAAACGTTGTCTTAGTCCACACTCAGTGGTTACTTTTATTTATCGGGTTTAATGTGACGTGCTGGAGGAAGTGGCCTGAAATAGCATATGGGGCAGGGAGTCAAATACCAAAACAAGTGTAAAACTAGACACGCTATTTATAGTAGAGATTTACTCACTTTTATATCTTAGTCCGTCAGTTGACAAGACTCAACGCTTCACATTACACAGCGCGAAGAAAGCACTGTTAAACACGTCAACTTTAATCTCACCATGACTTGACTGTGCTCTAAAACACTCAATGTTTCCCCTTCTCTCAGGTGATATTGACTAACAATGGCCCGTACTAAGCAGACTGCTCGTAAGTCCACCGGAGGAAAAGCTCCTCGTAAGCAGCTGGCTACCAAAGCTGCCCGCAAGAGCGCTCCCTCTACTGGAGGAGTCAAGAAACCTCACCGCTACAGGTAATATTTAATAGACTGGTAATTGTACACAGCAAAGAAAAAGTTTAGTGGGCCCCTTTAGTAAGCATATTTGTCGTCTGCAGGCCTGGTACTGTGGCTTTGCGTGAGATTCGTCGGTATCAGAAGTCCACTGAGCTGCTGATCCGTAAGCTGCCGTTCCAGCGTCTGGTTCGAGAGATTGCCCAGGACTTCAAAACTGATCTGCGTTTCCAGAGCGCTGCCATTGGTGCACTGCAGGTACGTGTTATAGCTCTTTAAAACTAAAGCCATAAAATACATTTTCATTAGTGCAAATAAAATAAGCAATGAATGAAGTTTGATTTTGAACAAATATATTTAAAATAATCAAAATTTATTTTATATATATATAAGGACATATTAAAGCAAAACCCTTAAATTACATTTTAAATTACATTATATATTTGGTCTTGTTTTTTGCACATAGTATTTTTGCCTAATTAACTGACTGATTTATGCTTGTATTTTTGCAGGAGGCCAGCGAGGCATACCTGGTCGGTCTGTTTGAAGACACTAACCTGTGTGCCATCCATGCCAAGCGTGTCACCATCATGCCCAAAGACATCCAGCTGGCACGCCGCATTCGCGGAGAGCGTGCTTAAACTCACCCCTTCTTTCTATTGCCCTGTTTATTTCTTTCTGTCTCTCCACTTGTTCTCCTCCTGCTTTTCTTGGTAGAGTTTAGAGTATCAGTGATGGGGAGTAACTGTGTCTCAGTCTGCTAGTGCTGTCTAAATGACGCGTAGGGTACATATATGTGCATGTAACAGGTGCTGTTGATCACACACACGCACAAACATTCATGCACACACACAGACAGACAGACACGCACGCATACATACACGTACACATTTGGAGCGTAAACGAGGTCCACCCCTGCCCGCTTTAGGGCCACACATTTAACATGCATTAGAAGAGAAGAAGTCTCGCCCTGCGCTTACACTTACTTCGCTGTCCAGAGAGAAAAACAGGGTGGTGCCTGGGGTCAGTCTGCTTAAGGGGAGCGGAAACTTCCACAGCAGGGTGCTACTAAAACTGCCTCAGTCCACCTTATTGAAACCTGTCCTCACCAGTCCCTCAACTCGCATATGTTTTGAATCTCACCTCATTTGCCCTCGCCTTCCTGTCCCCCTCGATCCATCCAGTTCCTACATGTCCTGCTTAAATCGTTACTTAGCCCTTCTTAGTGGAGGTGAGTGTGGGGACGGACTTCTTCTCTGTGTGAGTGTCTGTGGGTGATGTGATCAGCAAAGCAGAATCGTATTCAACTGCAAACCAGCATCTATTGGTTAAAAAGTTCTTACTTGTAATATTGATGATTGCTATTACTGTCGATATAGTGTCTTTTTTTTTTTTTTTTACAATGCATACATGAATTTTTCTTTAGGAAAAAAGGATTAATCCGCAGAGAATCAGTTTGAATTCGTTTTATTTTTCCTTTTTCATATTGTAGTGAAAGCCGATCCTGCTCCTCCTGTTATAACTTCAGGCAGCCACAGGGGGGCGCTCTAAACCAGCCTCTCATTCAACCTCACTGTTCGACTAACATCCCGCTCTCCTTTCCTTTCTTCGTCTTTCTCTCTCTTTTCTGTCTCTCGTTTTCCACTCTTCCTATTCCAGTTTTGTCAAATTAAAGATCGGCATTAGAGTCACAGAGTGTAGCAAAAAAAAATTAATAAATTTACGTTTAGTATTCTAGTACTGAGTCTTTCACTTTGTTTGGGTAGAACTTGGCTCCTTCCCTCTATTCGTGATACACAATGTAACCTCATGTTTGTGCTTCTTTTATTTTTCTTATTCGGAAATTTAAATAAGCTGATCTTTGTATTTTCCAAATTTCTCATATTCTGGTGGTAATAAATAGATGTTACACAAATGGATATTTCAGTGTCATTTATAAACACAAACAAACTCATGGCTTATGATCTAGTATTTTGAGTATCTTTTAAATCTTATAATAAAAGTTGAATCCTGCACATTTTTAAAAGACATTTAAAGTAATAAATGCTAATGTTTTTACCTGCTGAAATATGTTACACAAGATTTCTATACGTTTGATATATACAAATCCAATATGTACAATCAACAACTGTTTTTTAAGCTGAAATTGCAGAAGCATTATTGATAAGGAACTGAAACTTGTTATTAATTCTACTGTGGAATTTCTTGAGTTGTTTGAGTTGAGCGTTTATACTCTTAAGTCAGCTTAGTTTTAGTCGTATGTACATAAAACTAGGATAAAAGGCAGTAGTTTGCAGGTAGTAGCCTAGAATAAAACATGTGTTCACAAATCTGTGTTCAGAAAAAAAAGTTTTAATGTAAGTAACACAAACAAAATGTCAGTGATAGTTACCCATAAATAACAAGGTGTTTGCTCATAGAAATCATAGGCTAGACCACGATGTGAAGTTGTGATCATTTCTAACTACATTAACACACACCTGTCATTCAGAGGATGTATTAAGAATATTTACAGTTGCATAGTTTTAGGTCTGTGTGGAATATGGTAAGTAATGAGTAAGTCATGTATTTGTCTGGTTAAGTATCATAGGCTATGCATCTACATGCTGGTTTGTGGATTATGTGTGTGCGTGTTTCTAAGTGTGTGATTTGTTAGATTTGAGGGCTCAGCAGCTTCTCCTTTTGTCTTCTTGCATGAACTACAGACAATCTGTCACAGAGAGAGATTAATATCTGGAGAAACGGGGAGGGTGAGAGGGAAAAAAAGAGTTGAATGATGAAAACTACACAGTCACAGATAGATAGACAGATGCATACACATACATGTATGACACACAAACCGAACAGCTACTGTAAATTTTTTACTTAGGCTGTTGTTTTTTTAAATGTATTATACACACAGAGAAATGTTCGTATGAAGTAAAACAATGTCACATGAAAAATATGTTCACTTGTGACCTATACGTAATTATTTGCACACACACACATACACACCCTTCATTCTGGAAACAGTACATGTGGTTTTATTCAGGTCAGAGTGGGATTATGAAGCACTCAGGACGGGTGGAGGGGTGGATGGAGAGAGAACAAGTGAGAGAGGGCATAAAAGATGGCACAGAGGAGAGAGAGAAAGGCCTGTGAGTATGTTTAGAGTTACTGAACTCCACATCTTTCTTCATACAGATATATTTATGAGAGGTGTACATTAAAAAGGTGAATGGACTGATAGAAAAAATATTATACCGTTTGGTTTGGTATTTTGTATCTGATGCAATGACACTGACATTTTTGAAGTCACCTGTCGGGCCCAGTTTAATATAGGCTACATGTTTATAGGGCCATCAGTGTATATTGTCTATAATTTTTTTTTCTTTTCTTTTACTAGCCAGTTTTTTTGTGTTTTTTTTGAGGATGTTCGAAGTTCACAGAAGTGTAATTCATCACATTAACTTTAGGTATGTTGCAGAAAATTTTGGCAACCAGAAAATTGCTGGAGTTTTTGGTCTTCTGTTAAAATGTGAAAATATAATGAAACCTGTTTTTGTATTAGCTAGTGCCAAGACATTAATACATGTTTCAAAGCATGTTAGCATCTAAAACATTAGGTAAATGACTGTAGCTCTAATATTGAGTGTGGGCCCAATTTGCAGAGTCAGATGAAGGAAGGATGATGGAATAGTCATAGAATAGTCGGAACAGGAATCAACAGGAGTAGATGCACGAGAGGTGTGGAGGAGGGAAAGAGAGAGAGGGAGCTTCAGTAATCCTGTTTAATTGCTTTAGGGTAGTGTTCTGTCGACAGTAAGGAGATTGAGGTGCTCTCTGGGTCATTGGCTAAAATAACCCCACACACCCGGCTACAGGGGAGGAGCCAGCCACACCACACCATCACAGCAACACGATTACCAGACAACACCATCGCAACAACCTTCTGGACCCCCAGATGCCTCCTCTATGTGGGCCACCTGTGTATCCAACCCCCAGGGTGTCACAGTGACTCTGGTGGAAGAATGTGGATCTTGCACAAACTTTTCATCTGCTTTCAATGACGTTTTGAAGCTCATTAGTTTGAATTACCAGTTACCTTGCTGATACCTGAAAAGCCCTTATTAGGTTGTTTTTATTTTTAGTTCTCATATTCATTATTCATTTAGATTTAGCGCTTATATATTTTTACTTCACATTTGATAAAGTAACCTCTGAATTTGTAACCATGTATGCTTGGGACAGAAGATGCTTAGTTTAACTAAATTTAAGTTCACTTTATCTGATCTGCTTTTCTCACATAAATCTTTTCTTCTATGTTTTTATTAATTACAGTACTACTTCATCTTGCATAATCGATGAGAAACAGATTTGGACAACTCTTGTTAGACAAATCTTGTGAAACAAAGCCACATTTAATTGTGTAGTTAAACTAAGAGAAAGAGATTAAAACCTTTAATGTAGCTCCCATCCTGAATGTACTCGTTCAAAGCAATATAACAACAAACACCAACATTTTTTCAACACAAGGTCACCCAAATAGAAAATATATATCAACAGCATGCATGCAATGCCATTAAATGTAGTTTAATTAGTAACGATTAACTCAAACTAACAGAAAACAACATTATTTGTAATAAGTTAACATAATTTAACAATACATAAACAACAGCGAGCTAAAAGCACAACACAAGAACTTCTAATGCCTCCCAGTACAGACCAACCAAACCAAACTTATGAAAAAAGTAGAAAGAACTTCGTCCCATAAAGAGCTAATTATATATGCAGAGAAAGTGAGAAGGTTCCCTCCATTTATGGTACGAGCTTGTCTTTGTGTGATATGTTTGTGCCTATGTTTTAGTGATATTTCCTTCAAAGTGTTATGAAATATGTTCTAATGTCTGTGTGTGTGAGGTAAATGGTTAATAATGATTACTGATCAGTAGACTTGAGGAGTCCCTTCACTCTCCGCCAATCACAGAGCAACTCTGGATTACAGAGGAACAGTCTTCACCTGTTCCAAAATGGGCACCCCTTTTCACTTCTAAGATCACTTGAATCCTGCTGATTCAGTCCTGTTCATCACCTAAATGTCTCCGGCATTTCAAGCAACAGTTTTGTTTCATTCACTCTTCATCTGTCTTCTCCTCAATCTCCTTCCCTCCTGTTCTTTTTCTTCACTCGCCCACTTTCTCTTCTACAGCACCTGGAATTTATGGTCGAGGCAGTCAACGGTGCTGAAGTTGAGCTTCCAGGCCTGCTGGTCCTTGTAGTCCAGGCAGTCTACGGAACTGAAGCCCAGTGAGGAGGTGCTGTATCCTTGGCAGGAGAGGGAGGGTGACTGGCTGAGCGAGCCGCCCATGGAGGGCACGGTGAGGGGAGAGAGGGCGCCCCCGCTTGCGGACAGCTGACTGGTCATGGGAGAAAGGTACGGGCTGCAATCCAATCCACTGAAGTAAGGAGAGGAGCTGTAGCCCTGGCTATAGGTGGAGGGCTGACCATAGCTCATAGGATAGGGAGCGGGGCGCTGCACGCAGGGTGTGCCGGAGCCACACAATGGGTCAGGAAGGGGGGATAGAGAGGTGGGACTCCACACAGAAACTGGTGCTGTGCCTGCGCTGGCACTAGGGGGCACGGCTGGGGCAGGGGCAGCCACCACCGAGGAGCTGGCACCAGGGTCAGAGGTCAGCTCAGGAGGTGGAGAGGACTTCTTTTTAGGGGGACGGGGCTTGGGCTGACCGCTGGACTGCTGTTGCTGTTGGCGGCATTTAGCGCGACGGTTCTTGAACCAAACCTGAGGGAAATAAGAGTGGAGGAAATAAACGTTTGGCTCATTCCGCTACGGATCAAACTGAACTTGTTTCTTTTATACAGTGTACAAATATTAATGGTCTCACAAACTGTTATTTTCAACACTTGAGACTCAACAAATTAGAATAGATTCAACTTCAAATGCACACGCTGTACATATGTAGCTGCGGATGTATCAAGTGTAGCAAGTGAGTGTTAGATGCTAGGATACTTGTATTTTATTTGACTTCCCAAGTTCTCAAAGTGAATTATATGTGACTACATCAGGTATTAGGCCAGGTGTGTTTACAAAGATGGCAGGCCGTATGTTTGTTTGTTTTTTTCATTTTGAGGGGGATATTCTCACCTGAACTCTGGATTCGGGAAGGTTGATTTTCAGAGCCACCTCTTCTCTCATAAATATGTCTGGGTAGCGTGTTTTCGTGAACAGGGCTTCCAAAATGTCCAGCTGGGTCCGTGTAAAGGTAGTGCGCTCCCGACGCTGCTTTCTTGGAGTGGCTGTTTATAAAAACATAGACAATACACATAAGAAACAGTTTTAGGTTTTTCAGTGGAAAACAAATAATGCACTGTAAATCACAGGAAAAGAGAAAACCTTTTGTCTTTTACATTTACAGTTATGGCTGATGATGGTGAGAGAAAGAGGGAGGGACTTGGACTATCCATTGTACAACAGTGATAGATAGATAGATAGATAGATAGATAGAATTAGTGTTTCATAAATATTTACATTCTGAATCCATTCAGCATTATTTTTTAATCTCCATTCAATACAATTATGATCATTAAATTATTTGCAGCAACAGGGAACAAAATGCGTGAATTTTAAAGTTGGATTTAAACCATTCATACAATTCATAATTGGCTATAAAGTAACTTTACATAATAAACACCAAAAAAACAATAAGTTTAAATTAAATGGGAAAAAAATGGTTCTATAAAATTTTAACGACAAAGAAAAAAAAGAAAAGAAAAGACACACACAAACAAAAAGCTCTTCTCCACAAAGAAACCTTGAGATGGGTTTCAAATAAACACTTGACGTCGACTTTTATAAAGATAATTTTGTTCGAATGTGGTTGTACGCTTATTACTACGTGAACAAAATGGATATAAACTGGTTATAACTCTTCACGTAGCTTAACTTGTAAGAAAAGGGGGCGACTATTTTTTTTAAACAAAACAGGAAAGACCAGGCTTAACTTTCCGTTTTGATTTTCCCCTCTTTTTTGATGTTCCTTGACCACCAAAATGAATGAAATATCTGACACAATCATATGATAAATGATTAATAAGAATAAACTGACCTGGGTAGCCGACGGCGGTGTGGAGCAGGTCCATTCCTGAGGCGGACAGTGTTAACCCGTTCACAGCATAATGGGGCTGCTTTATGTAGGACATCATTCTTGGGACGGCTGCGTCTCTCGCACACTCTCTCTATTGCTCTCTCTCTCCCTCCCTCTTTCTCCCCTCTCTCTCACTCTCTTTTTTTCTCTCTGACGCTTTTTTTACGGGTCGGGGGTCGCGCTCTGATTCTGATGCCGCGTGTCTGGCGCGTGCGGTGCTCCTTCAGTCTCGCGGCTCTTCAAACACCTGTGGCTTCTTTGCAGCTTCTCAGTGTCTTGAACAAGCTTACGCTCCTGTCCAAGTTTAGAGCATCAATATCTCAAAGATACGCGTACTCTTTTACTGTGAGGTAATCGTAAAAACAAATAACCTATTGCACACAAAAGTTTTAGACTCTGTGGTAGAGTTTTGGCGTTGGATAAGGCGCGTGTCCCTTGGTCAGGACCGGACAGGAGCTGGACACTATGAGCAATAAGACAACGAGCAGCTAATCAAGGGGCATCTCTTTCTCTCCCTCTCTCTCTCTCTCTCTCTCTCTCGCTCCCCGTTGGCGTGTTTGTTAACACGTGGTATGACAATAGACATTTATTTATTTAATTAAAAAACAAGGTAAAGCGCAAAAACAATAGATCATGTCTGGTTGGTCTGGGTCTCTGGATATGCCACAGTTCGATTTTTGCACGTTCTATTTAAAGTATTAAACAACTTATTTGTTCGTTTTTTTTTAACCCAATAGACTAATAAAAATAGTGAGGATCGAATATGACAAATAGCCTATAATGTCTTTAAAATATTCCAAGGCTCCGGCCTTGGAATCTTATATTTTAAGATATCTTAAAATGCCGCAGATAAGCTATTTGAAATATTTACAATGTTTAGAAAATGTTAAAATACAGACTATTTCGCTTTAAACATTAAACGTATTAAAACAAATTATAACAATGTTGTGTGTGATTTGTAATTTAAAATGGTTATTTTTGTGATATTCTCTGGGTTTGTGTGGTTTTAGGAATGTTATCAACCATTAATTGATTCAGTGAAGCATCGAAAATAAAAGCCTATGTCAAGATGTAAATTAGATGTGTTGCCCTCACAGTAAAATTAATTTCAGGGAACAGTAATCGTCCCTAATGGCAATTATATTAAGATTTGATTTATTTCTATATATATATATTAAATAAATTATCAATTTTATTAAGATAGTAAATTTTGCACAAGCTATAACATCAGTTCCACTTCAGTTAGCTGAACGTTTTTCTTCGTATTGCCTTTTTGTCGGCCCTGCGTTTCTTTTTTTTCTGTTCTATTTTTAGAAAAGAAAATTTTTAGAAGCCATAGGCCACTCTAATGGTTTAAATACCCCATATTAGACGAAAGTGTCATTTAAATCTCGTAAAAAGACAAATAATTTTATTCGTTGATAGAATGTGTCTGTTGTTTCCGGACATAAATAGGTAAACTAAATATTGCGTGTGGACATTTTCTTGTTCGGTTCTCTGTTAACACTTAACACACTCTGTACAAAACAACACGCCTAACAGAAATGTATTTTTTTCTTATTTGTTAAGTAATTACGTAAACTTAAAATAATCTTTTCTTGACTAAACACATAAAATAATAGCATAATACGATAGGTTATTTGATTCGTGATTTGTAAAACATCTAAAATTTGGTATACTACACTTTACACTTTCTTTTTTTTTGACCTAGACATGCACCCATACACACTGCTGAATTATCATGAAAGCCTATGCTTTATCTGAATAGTCCCTTAACCCCGGATAAAGAGAGGAAAGAAGTATTTCTCACCAGTCCATAAGACAAGTGTGCAAATACCACACTAAAGAAAAAAACTCACATGGGACCCAAAGAGAGTATTTAAAAAATATGTGGATTAATGATTAATAAAAACGAGATGGAATGAATGTTTGGAAGAAGGATGAATGTTTCTTGACCGATGATGGTCCATGTTTTCTTTAATGGAGCTATTTGAAAATGTCATTGGAATGTGTTGTAAGAAAGAGAAAATGGAATGTTTTAGTTGAAAGTATTATGTGTTTGAGTGTAAACATGTTAGTGGCAGAGAGAGGAAGAGAGGCTAGAGAAAGGCACTCAAGATGAACTGAGTGATAGGTTGGCTTAAAACAGACACAGTACAGACAGGGTTATTTGGCTGTGACTGAGGTAGATGACATCCCTGCTAAGTACAGCACAGACTCTACAGCCAAGCAACAAAGAATCTTCAGTTTCTCCTAATTATTATGAGGTTTTGTTTTCTAAATGACAGAAATTCTAGATTTATATATTTCAAATGTAGAAATGGGACAGGGGCAGCCACCACCAAGGAAAATATACCTGTATTATCTGCCTAATAACCTGCGTTACTGATAATTAGAATGAGACATTAAAATTTTCTACTGTATTTGGTGACAAAATGCTGCAGAATATGATTTGCTTTGGATTCCATCAGCTTACTTTACCACATAATTAAACAATTATCTTTTTTTCCCTTTTTTTAATTAGGCAATAAGATGGAAAGGCAGCCCAGAGTGGCCACATATTAAGAGGAAATGCAAACCTATTCTTAGTGACGATACATGTATCAAATAATGTTTTTTAAAAGCATTTTTTATTTATAAACTCAATCATGTAGATACCATTTCCAGTTATCCACCTCTGTAGTCAGCCTCTAAGCAATGGTTCTTGTGATATTTTGTGAAATATATAAGTAAAGCATTGACATATAGCTGCAATTATTGTTTGTCAAATATAAGAATATAAAAATATTATTGTTCATTAAAGAGTTAATCATTCAACACAGAATTAATGACAGGAGGATAGATAATATATTCCCAAACAATAACTGTTTATTTATAGGCTATAAGTTTGTCTTTTGATTTATGTGACAATCTAATATCAATATCAGTTATTTTTAAGAATTTGCTCAGATTATGAAACTGTAGGAACATGCCAGTATTTTAGCAGTTCTTGTTGTTTTAGTTTAAACCCAAAGAGAGAATTTGTTGTTGTTGTTGTTCTGAGTCAGTATAGGATGTTTGTATGTTTATGTGTTTAGGATCTGAGCTTGTGCGCTTGCAGAAGGGGAAGTTTTGTGGAGGGTGGTGGAGTAGGGGGTGGGGGGACCAGTCCGTCCATCTGGCAACAACCAGCTACGCAGGCACAAGAGCAATTATGGAAGTGGACTAAACTCTAATCCGCAGGCACACACACACACACACACTCCAGAACACATTAGCACAGAAATACACAGATGACACAGTCACACTGCAATGAACATTTAATCTGAGTGGAGAGTTGGATAGAGGAAATAAACAAAATGTTCCTGCGCGAATAGAGGTAAAGGAAAGAAAAATATAAAGATGGATTGGGGTGAAGGAAGCCGGGTGAGGTAACAGAGAGAAAGAAAGAAAGAGAAGAAGGGAGGGAGGGAGGGAGAGAGAGAGGGGTAGTGGGCCGCATCATTGCAGGCACACTGCATCAGTTAATCCAGATTAGGCAGTCTAAAAAGGAGCGGCTTAATCTGCAGGCCAGCCAGTAATACACAGACCGCTGTCAGCACCAATCACTCACACAGTTCTAATCCCCAAAGAAACGCACACGCCGGACACACGCACACAAACACACGCGCTCTCAGAACAATGTGAGTTAAGCATGCATACAATATTCCGCACAATCAGATTCGTCAACTTTGAATAAGTGCTAAATATGTGCACAAAACTTTTTACAACTACTTTAATCCCCCACAAACCATGTGATCAATCACTTAATAACACAGGCATTAAAACAACTGGTGAGCAGTATGCAGTACGTAGACGCATTTCCTTTGGAAGATGTTGTGATGAGGCATTTACTTTTTGACAAGGACAATACGTCCCATTGTGGACAGACTTTGGGTCACAGATTATAAGGGTTTTAATGTCAGTGGGGCTGTATGCTGAGGGCCCCAATAACTGATTGACAGCTTGTCTGGCCCTCTAGTGGAGATTCTGTCCATTTATCCTATTTATTTCAGGTTATTTCAGTAACATGCAGCTAATATAACAAACAAAACTGTACAAAATGTAATTATTAATTTGGGTAACAAAACCAACATAGTATATAGGATTTATACTAAATTGAACTGAGCTGGATGATGACATGATGAACTGCCTTTAACTGAATATTGAGTGTTTACTACTGTCTTTTGCATTATTGACACGCTATTTTCTTATTTAATACTGTAAAGCTGCTTTGAGAAAAGCTTTATTGTTTAATACGCTATATAAGGTGACTTAATAGTAATGAATTGGTGTCTAATCTAATTAACATAATTGATGTCCCTTTGGGATATTTTACATCAGATGATGTTAGATATTTAGTAATGCCTTATTATTATTAGATTTGATATTTTTTAGATTTTTGCATTTAGCATGTCAGAATAAGTATCTTTTTTCAAACTGCAAATTATAATGTTACAATGCCTACATTTACTTGAGGCATTAAAAACAAGATACTTTATTGATTTTTCTTTCAGTTCTAATTCATGGATGGCTGTGAATTTGTGGAATAGCTATAGTTTTTTTTCTCAGACATACAGACACATTTCTACAGCTGTATCGACAACGTAGGGTTTAATAATAACAAAGAAATAAAGTAAATGAGTGAATAAACGTAATTTCGCCCCATTCTTCTTCTTCTTCATCGGAAACATACATAAATTATCAGCACAATACCATTAGCCTCCCACTTGTTTCAAGTTATCGCATCTCAAACGCTGGAAGAATTAGACAGAAATGCAATGAGCAAGAAGCGAAATGGTACGGAATATTACTTTGACACGAAAATGCAAAACAAAATAACCTCAATGTTGTTATCATTTTGGGCGACATCTGATGACGCCAGACCCCCGTCGAAACTTATGATTTGTTAAGCTGTGCGAAAAGTACAGCTGATTGGTCACCTTTATTCACAAACCCGCCCACATACGGAAGTTGGTTTTTGCCTCCAGCGTGAGTCTAGTAAGGACCTACCGAATCTGCTTTTATTTTTGATTGTGATTATTTGTAATATGTTACCGGACATAAAAGGCGTGTGTCCATTTGTGGAAGACAGTTTTAGTCGTTTTCCCTCGCAGAGTAACATATATGGACTCTGCCAGGCAGGCGAGCAGGAGTTACTGGCAGCGACTCTGAAGGGGAAAGTGGTCTGCTTTAGATATCAGGACCTGCAGAAGAAGATCAGACCTGTGGCCAGAGAGATCCAGTTCACTTACATACCAGGTCATAATCAGTCTGTTTGCTTAGACACTCTTTTGTTTGAGCGGTCCAATGCATTTTTAACAAAATCTTTTCTGTTAATATAGTTGATGCAGAAATCGTCTCCATTGACGCGTTCAACAAATCGGCTCCTAAAAGAGGACTGGTCGTAGGAATAACCTTCATTAAGGTGTGTTTCATAATTAAGTCATATAAGTAACTGGTTATTACAAGCTAGATGAAACGTTTTAGTTTCCCCCCACACGTGAGGTCTGACATTTTTCATCTTTGAGCCACTTTTTATCTCTTTAAATGGAGGAGAAATAATGTGTGAGTGTATGTGTATTTTTAGTGGTTTATATCTATCTGTCTCTTTTTTCCTTCTCAGGATTCAGGAGATAAAGCAACTCCTTTCCTGAACATATACTGTGATTATGAACCAGGGTCAGAATTTAACCTTGAGTCTATTGCACGTGAGTCAGTTAAAATCGTACTTATTTTAGTAAAAGTTTAAGTACTTACGTACTTATTTTAGTTGGTGAATTGATGCACTGGAATGTCTTCAGACCAAAAGATGTATACGAATTATGTTTAGTTTAAGTTAAACTTATGGTTAATGATACATTTGTAATAAATTTGACATTCCAATGAGAGAACAGTGATAATATTATATTATATTAATCTGAGGCTTCCATCCTGTTGACAGAAAGCTGTCTGAACCTGGAGCTCCAGTTCACCCCCTTCCAGCTTTATCACACTGAGTATGTCATATTATAAGAAGCCGCAAGGTTTATATGCTGGCATTTTTAATATTTCAATGGATTAAGCAGACTGTTTTGTTATTTTTACATCTCAAAGTTGAAACTGTGTTGATGTTCACCTTTTATTTGCAGGGTTAATTGTGGAGATGGATCCAGTGAGACTGTGTTTCTTCTTATTGGGCATGATCAGCGCATACATCTTTACAAAGAGGTCAGCCTATAAAATGTAGTCAGGGTAATTGCTTCTTACTGTTGATGCTTTGTGCTGTGCCTCTCTTATACTCCTGTACTAAAGATTGGTATTTCACTGTCAATGTCTGACAGTAGAATGCGTCTCTGCACCAATTTGAGGAGCAACCGGTAGAAAGACTCTTTCCTGAACTTCAGGAGCTGCCTAGCAAGTGAGTTGGTCAAGTGTGGATGACAAGACATGTTATAAAAGATGTTTGCTGGTAATTAGTGCATGTTTTTGTTTGCATTGCAGTGTGTTATGGTTAAACGTTTTAAGCATTGATCAAAATCGGCGCCTCACTGCGTTTGGATGTCAGAACGGGTCTGTGGGGCTTTCTCTTGTTAACCAAAAGGGACCTGGTGAGAAAAAAATCTTCCTAAAAAAAATTGAATTTGCTTTGTGCTTTTTTTTTAAATCTATTTTCTTTTTCGTAGAAGTTCTCCAAAACTGGCGTGTGCAGCATGACAGTCCCATTTCCACTGTGTTGCTGTTCCCTTTAAAACCGCAGCACCAGAGCACTGACACTAACAGTGAGTGATGCATTTTATTGCTGATTGGCCACAGTCTTCAACCATATTAAAAACAAAGATGCTATTTTTGTGTGTAACATGTCTAGAGTACAGAGTTTGCATCCAGAAAACTTTTTGGGGCAGTTTTCCCAAACGGGGTTTAAGACTAGTCCTATAATAATAAATGTTAAGAGCGGTCTAAACTGGAAAAGACTTGCGCTGAGATATCTTAAAATACATTGTTGTCGTTGTTTGGTCTTAAAATGCTCACAGATAATGCATTTTTGTAAGACATGTTTCTAAAAATTCTTAAATGCCCTAAATTAGCAAAGGTCTAGTCCTGGCTTAATATAATTACTTTGTTTTTGAAAGTCTCTTAGTTAAGCCTTGTTTTTTATGCAAGGTGATTAATGACAGGTAAAACCTCCCAGATTATTATTGATCACTCTTTATTAATCTTGTTTTCTGACAGGCAGTCAGAAGGAAACATTTAATCTGTTGGTGACCAGTGCAATAGAAATGGCTGTTGTTTACAGGTTAGTGGCTGGTTAGTATGTTGCTTGTTCTGCACCATGTGTCTGGTGGAGTGTAGAATAAATGTGAGTGTGTTCAGGGATGTGGAGCAGTATGGACTGAGCAGACAGCTGTGTTTGGCAGAAAGCGACCAGTGCGATGCGGTTCTCTGTGCTCTTGTTGTTGATTTGGACTTTGATGGACAGCATGAGTTGCTGCTGGGAACGTATGGACAGGTACGCTGCTGGATTTGAAGAACAGAAACACTTGCACAAATGTATGCCACGTCGAAAGAGCTTAGAATAAATTTTAAGTCAAGCAGCTTAAAACTATTTGTTCAATTTGTGATCTACAGGATCTACTGTGTTACAAATTTCAACAACCAAAGGAAGCTTTTGAAGAGAAGTTACAGCTGCTGTGGAGACGGAGTTTTAAAAGTCCCCTGCTGTCACTGATTTATCTTGACCTGGATGGTGATGGACTAAGAGAGCTTGCCGTTCTTACTTTAAAAGGCCTGCACATCCTACAGGTAAGTGTCACTGAGTTGATTTATTATTATTACTGTTTGGATGTTATTCATTAATTCTCTGTATTTTCTATCCCTAACAGCACAGTCTGAAGACAACAGCAGATCTTGTTCTTCACAGATTGTCCACTTTAGTATCAAGATTGCCTGATTCTGCAAAGGACGAGTCAATCAAAAATCAAGACGGGGAGGAGGAGTTCATTTCAGTCAGCAATGAACAGAAAACTGCAGAAACCTGACATTGACTTTTAAGCAACAGATATTTGTTTTTATTTCAAAGGAAGGTAAAGTGTATGAAGGGTTAAATATCTAGTTTCTTCCGTGTAAGATCTAACAGGCATTTCTGCAAGCATAATTCAGGCTGTGTTTTGCTTTCTGTAGAGTGATGTCACCCTGCTGTAATGGGTTTTAATGACAGACTTACTCTTCCTTGAGTTTTGCACCAGTGCCATGACTATAAAGTGGATGCTGTTGTGTGATGTATACCCTGAAATGGAAATGTCTCTTGGCTGAGGCCATGTTTGATTCCAGACTTATTCAATCTTACATCCTGGTGACCACAAGCAATTGTTGATCAGAGTGTGACGTCCTTTCTATGTATATAAAATAATTTAGGCAGAACTTTGAAAGACCCCATGTATAAATTTGACAAAACTAGTTTTTATTTCATTGCTGATTAATATCCTGTTGAAATGAATTGTATATGGCACTAAAGGGCTTGACATTAAATACTCCCAAAACTATTGGTTTTTACTTGCTATTGCTAAATGGTAGCAGGTGGTATACGGATAAGGGGTTTTCACATTTTATTTGACAAGAATGTGTTTACCTTTACAAAAAAGACAAGACATGACATATGGTATATTTTTAATTTACTGAAAGTTAAACATTTGATTTGGTTTCAAGTTCTGTAGGCAAGTGATTTTTTTCTCTCCAGGAGAGGGCGCCCTTAGATCACATTGCATCATTGTCACCAAGTTTTTCAGAGACCTTGAGATTAGGCTGATCTCTGTTTGTGCAGCCAACTGAGGCTTGACCTGAAACTGTTGGGCTCCAAACAGTTTCAGAGAAATATAGCTTGTGCATTTGTTTTAACTTTTATGCTTTATATGTTAGGTTCAGAAGGTCACAAGGCCGACAAGTAATTATCATGTAACTTGTGAAAACATCTAAAAGCATGTGTATCCTATGTGGTATTGTTTATATGAAAATAGCTATTGCAATTACAAGACTGCTATTTAAAAAGTTTAGGTAAGTAAGATATTTTTTAAAGTTGTTTCTTATACTCACCAAGGCTACTTTTTAAAACAGAAATAAAACAGTAAGATTGCAAAATATTAGTTTAAATGAATCGTTTCGTTTTTAATATTTTTATTTATATATTTTAGAGCAGTTCAGCAAAGCTACATTTTCAGCTTATAGTATTCGGTGCTCAGGGAACATATTTAATGTTGTGCTGCTTATATTTTGGATTGATACAAATTCTTTGATGCCTGGCAAGTCAAAAATAGTAATGTTTGGTAAAAACAATTGTTATTGTCACTTTTGATCAACTGAATGATTTCTTGCATAATGTATTAATTTCATTAAACAAAATGTTGTGTACAAATGCACTACACTTCCAAAACAACCTTTAAAAAGATTATCTGAATTCAAGGGATGTAACCAACACTTTTCCTTTCATAGCCCCCCCTGCACAGCAAAACCTGTCTTAAGAGACATGGCTATATTTGTAACAGTAGCCAGCAAGACACTGTATGGGGTCAAAATGATCTTTTTCTCTTATGCCAAATATCATTATTATATTATGTAAAATTAATAAGTGTTCCATGAAGATATTTTGCAAATCTCCTTGCATACAATTTCCTCACAACCTCAGATTCCAGACTTTCAAATAGTTTTATCGTGGACAAAAATGGTCATATCCTAACAAACCTTCTTATTTAGATAATGTATTTATTCTTTGTTGATCTTCTGTTAATTGCTTGGCTGGCTCCTTCAATCAACAACAATCCCACTGACACAAACCAACATGGACAAGAAACAAACTCTTTACATCTTCACTGATTTATTACATTGTCACACAAATGTACTGTTATACAATTGAACCCCCCCCCTTCCAAAAAAAACAAAAACATTAATACCAATAATAATAAAAAAAAATTAAAAATTCAACATAAAAAAACATTGAGTCCAGTCTAATTCTGTAAATAAGGTAATCTTAACAGTCCCATTTCTTTCCTTCCAGGTCAAGAGTTAAGACATGCTATGGTGCGGAGCTGGGATTCAACGGTTAGTGGTTGGTATAATGGGTTCAGTTGGCGTGCTGTGCCGTTGAAAAACACAGTTTAAGAGTGTATGGGTAAGGCCCGCCTGAAAGAGAAAAATTAGATTTAAGGGACAATGTGATTTATTGTTCGAACAAAACGCCTCATAAATTAAGAAGAGTGAAAACATTGTTACACCGCCAAGTGAGTACTTACTAGGGTTCTTCATCTGGTAGTGGTTCATCATAGCAAGAGCCTCCATTGCATCATTTACGGACTCCCACTCCAACAGACCAGACGAACTTCTCTCACCTGAGGTTCCACCAACACAAGAACATACACACATACACGTGTATTTATATAGAACCAAGCATACACCACACTTCACCATATAATTCACAGTCAATTTGGCAGTTTATAGACATACATAAACTCGTGAAAAACTCACTCTTGCCAGTAAACAGTTTGACACTGACTGCAGTCTTGATTCCCAACTCATCACAAATCTATAGATAAAAACCAAGAGGAGATTATTAAAATCAAGTTCCACACACCCACATCATTAGACATTTCTTTTTCCTTCCCTGAAATGGCTATTGGAGAGAATAGAAAAAACTTAAAAGAGAATTGTAGCAAGAGGGAAGTTTTTTTTTTTTTTAATTAAGATTTCTAAAAACCATGCACAGATAATCAAACACTCAATAAAATAATTAAAATCCCATATATTATATATATATATATATATATATACATACATACATACATATGGGGTGTAACGCTTTACAAAAATCATGGTTCGATACGATTCAGCAAAAAAAAAAAAAAAAAATAAGTTTTTATTTATTAAAACTAACATAAAAGAAAGATCTTGTTTTTTGTTTTACTTTGAACAAGAATGGAGCTATGCTTCAGGGGGTTTTATTATCTTCTGGGGTTTATCAAGAAAGGAAATGTAATATTGTAGTAGTTATAAACTAATAGAAAGAAAATATATTTTTTCAATGGAACTCCGTTTCAATCATTTAAGGTTTTTTTTTTTCAGAAAGAGGAGTGTGTCCACATTTTCTTCAGACAGCACAGATCATGTCTTTAACACATGGGCCACTGTTGTGCTTCAGCTAAAGGTGGTCAAAACCTTTGTTCTTTGCTAGGAGGGCTCAATAACATTTAGCATTTTCTTAAAACCCGCATTAAAATCCACGGCTATAAATGTACCGGTTGCTGTTACCGATCGATTGTTCGAATCTTTTGGAAATGCCTACCTGAATGCCGCGGGGGTGGTTGCAACCTGATCTCACAGAATTGCGTGTAATAACCACGGATGCGGGGATAGTTTGTAATGTGCGTGTTTCTAGTTTTCGTTTCGTAAAGTATTAGTCTGAACCGTTCGGTTTGTAATGCATAACCGGTTCAATACGAATACCTAATATACAGCACTGACAGATAACACTTCTGACCTGATTGAATGCTTCAACGGTGCAGTCTGGTTGGCCATTGAAGAAGTGCAGTACATTGCTGGGCTGCTGGATGCGGTTCTTGGCTGCCTGCTCTGCGGTGGTGAAACGGTTGTTTCTGTTGCCATGGAAATCCTTAAAACTACAGCTGCCATCTTCCAGCTGATATGACTGACCTGGCATTATGGCCTGTTGTTTGGATACACTGCAGACCAGAAAGCAAAATAAATAATGTTGTATACACAGATATAGAAATTATGCAAATGTAGTTTTACTTGTATTGAATTGAGACCCAACTTTGTGGTCTGGCACATTTACTAATTATCAAATGTAAAAATTCCATTGTACACACCAGACATTGAGTTTCTGTTCAAAAAGCATGTTGTTGTTAAGGTGTGAAATGGCTCTGTCGACAGCATAGCAGTCCCCCATCTCCACCATTGCAGCACCTGGTTTACTCTTCATGAATTTCACCTGAGCACACACAAAATATTCAATGCAATAGGAGAAAATGACATACACTACACAGCTCAAATGTCTAAGGTTGGTCTTTTTTTCCAAGAAATTATACTAGAAATAGCAAGGACATGTTTGACCACAAGAAATCATTTATAACATTAAGTGTTTTTGCTCTTTTAAATAAATGCTTTTCTTTTGAAATGTATATTCCAAGAATCCTGAAACACAATTTCCACAAAAATACTAATGAGCACAACAGTTTTCAACTGTGATAAGTGTTTCTTGAGCACCAACACAGCATATTAGACCAATTTTGAAGGATTATGTGACACTGAAAATTCAGCTTTGCCATCACAAAAACATTCAAACTGAAAACAATTATTTTAAATTGGAATATATTTAACCTTTATTGTATTTTAGATCAAACAAATGCAGTTTTGGTGAGCATAAAGGAAAGCCTTTCAAAGGCATTTGAAAAATCGACCATAACCCCATCCCCCACTCACCCTTTCCACATTGCCATAGAGACAGAATATGTTGAAAACTCGGTCTGCATTGATCTTGGTGGGCTCAAGACCATACACCATGACCACAGGAGAGTCAGCATGAGCATTGTAGTCTGGCGGAGGAGGTCCGTGCCCGTACTGCGCCCCACCGTACCGGGGTCCGCCCCGGCCACGTCCCATTGGGGGCCCCATGCGCCTGCCCTCATAGTGAGGAGGTGGGGGAGGTGGCCCATAGGTGTCATCATAATGACCATAGCCACCCTGAGGACCACCTAGAAAGAAATTGAAATTAAATATACACCATAAGCACCTATAAAGCAAGAGGCAAAAGTCAAACCATCTGATAATGTGTACTGGACTGACCATATTCAGGAGGATGATCGCCCAGCAGTGCTGGCTGCCTTTGCCGCTTGTTTGGGTTAGCATTGGGGTCTGAGAAAGAGAAGCAGAACAATACAACATCTCAACTGCTAGAAACATCAAGGAGCGTAAACACAAAAGGAAAAGCGGGGAGTGACATGCAGTGAGCATTAGGTGTTAATACCAATATGTGATTGCAATACTAAGCCATAATGGAGATTTTGAATGGCATATCAGGTCGAACGAGAGAAATTCAGCGACATTTACATTATAGAAGTAAATGTTTCATTCTCTTCAGACCTCACAACCAAACACACACCTTGAGAATTGTTCCAATTGCCATCTGCATCGGTATCTGCACAGACAGGTATACACAAATTAAGTATTACAAATTTTATACACAAACATGATTAAATAATAATACCTCAAATATGCATTTGGGCATTATTCTTAGTTCAGACTATAAAATAAATTACATTGGGTGTTCAAAAACACAACAAAATAATTAGAGGTCCGTTCCAGAAATAAGTGGTCTTACAAATTAAGTACTGAGTTCTAGCTAAGCTTACAACAGTTTGCCTGCCTGCAAGACCCAAGAAAAACGACACCCAAAACATCAATGTCATAAAAGGTTTCACAGAAAAAAGATACTACAACAATACATAGTTATAAACACATTTACCTACGTATTTTAGACAGGAATTTAAGTGAATACAGGAGACTTGAATGTTTTGTTAAAATACTTCCAAGACGTGTTTAAAGGGTCCTTTTGTTTAAGTCAACATGAAACACTGTTGCAACCCATTTTACTGCCTTTATTTGACCTATTCTATTATACATGTCGCACTGAAATAAAACGTGCATTTTAAATAATCTTGCCCCGTAAAAGCCTGGAAGAGAATTAGAAGAGTAAACGGGAATTGCTTTACACATTGGCTTTTTTAAATGTTTTTGGAGTTAAATATTAAAGGTTGTTATGAAATGAATATAGATTTTTTTCTCTTCTGTATAGAGAGAGTCAAAAAGAACTAGAAAGTATAGCAGGAATTGTTTCAATCGATTCATTTTTGATTGGATGAAGGTAGATCTAAAAAAAGGAAAGGGCTGGATTTAAGTGGACAGTATGATTGGAAACCAAAGAAAAGACAGGATTATGACACTTTGATTAAAAATTACATGATCAAAACTCAAAAAATAAATAAAAATTATGCACATATGACATGTTTTCAAGAGTAATACCATGCATTTAAAAAAACAAATATTAGAAAGCGAATGTACATTTCACGTCAGCTTAAAAAAAATGATTGATCACTTGAAGTAGAAAAACTCCCACAGTAAATTTTACTTGCTAAAAATAAAAGACAGCATTAAAAATTTCACTTATGCCAAACCGTCCAAACTGAAAGAGTCTGAAATAAATTAACGGAGAGCTGCATGTTCTTAGGATTCTTAGTTTAACCCTAAAAGGCCACACAATAGTGTTATTCAAGGGTTTTCACTTCATGCCAAAAGTGCGTAACATCTTACCAACATAGTTCCAGCTGACCCAACCATGACAAACAGTTGGAATAAGCAGTGTGCTATACGCCCATTAATACAATAACACAAATGCAGCAGGCACCATGGAAGTGTGATGTTCTTTACCAGTCGCCCTACTCCTGATGATAGTTTTCATTCAGTTCCTTAGGACATTTCTCCTAGTCCGCTGCATGCGTTTTTGGTGCGTTCCAGGCACATTGGTGCTTACCGTAGTAGTAGTAAAGGTGGATAGCAGACAGCAGACGGTGTTGAGTTTAGGAGAGACGCCTCAGCAGCGGTCAGACTAATCCACACCTGCGTCACACAGGGGGCGTAACACAGGGATCAGAACACGGTCAGCCGTGCCCAATGAATAAAACAGATTCAACACAGAGAGGAAGAGGAGAAGGAGGGATGGAGAAATGAGAGATAGAAAGCACTTCAGTCCACAAAGAGACAGGGCTTGGGGAGGGAGAGCGGAAGATCTGACTGTGTGATTGGTGGGCAGCTGCGGTCCTTTCCATGTGTTACAGTGGTGTGTTGTTGCTAGTGTCGCCCGCAGTGTCTTGTCTGGTGCATTTCATTAGTTTTAGCAAGATGTGTTCGCGACAATCTCATGTTGATTTCAGAGCATGTGGCCTGTGAGCATGCGGTTTCGGATGTGTCACGGTGCGAAGTCGATGTCATCACACTTAGTTAGATATAGACAAATGTCTACTCTTTGCTGGGTGAGTAGTGACAATCACAACTTGTCGTGCTGCGCGCAACGAGACCACCGCCACTGTGTTGGAGCAATCTTGACTTGTTGATAATGTGATGTTGTGAAGATAATGGCGACTCGCTGATCTCTGCAATTTGTTTGTTGGTGTGCTGTCATGGCAATGTCAGTTTGACAGTCTCTGACCGTGGCGCTTGTGTAGCAATCCTGATCTGGTGTGTTCTCACTGTTATGTCAGCTTTTCATGTTCGCATGATGTTCTCAGGAAAGAGGAAAGAAGCGAGAGCAAAAATAGCCCAGACACCCAAAAAACATGACGACATTAGGCAGGGAATAAGAAGGAAATATCTGTGTATTTCTTCTCTGTTGTTCTGTGTATCTGTACCACTTTGCTTCATGTGTTTGCTGCTCGATCAGTTGATGTGCGATGGTCTTCGGTGATTGGTTGTAATGTATTATCCAAAAAGATTAGACCCATTCCCCTAAATGTGTCATTAAGATGTCCGTCACCTTTGTAGAGAATGGAGATGTTAGCTGAGTGGAGGGATATCTTGAGTGTTTTTTTTTTTTAATCCGTGTGACTTCGGTACGAGTAAAATTGCCGTCTTTGAAGTGTTTAAAGTTGTTGTGAGTTCCGTTTCACTGTTCCATGTGGCCTGTTGAATTGCTGCGAGTGTGTCTTGCAGGGAAACGCAAGTAGATGGAAATGTTTGTTGGATGTAAAATGTGTTCCGCAGCTAGTTCAAGCACAGGAGCATAATGCATCTCAACTCAGGAGTAAAAAAAAAAAACCTCAGCAGTTTTACCCTGAGAGCCCTGATACATAGACAATTTGCATAAGGAGAATACTAAATATGAACATTTCAGTTCTAATGATCACACTGTTTAAAGCTGCAGTCTGTAACTTTTAGTGCTTTAGCGATTAATAAACAGAACTCACGCAGGTACAGTACCGGGCTACTCTGCAGCAGTATGTCCCCAAAACAGTGTAAAATTGTCCAAATATAAACACTTATTACAGGCGTACCGTAGTAATTCAGGACAAACCAAAAACACTGTTTGGAAAATGGATGCAGGGCTTATTATATCAATTTTGTACATTTTTAACAAAAAAAAGTTACGGACTGCAGCTTTAAAGGACTCGCATGTTCAAATGTGAATTTGATCCTACAAAGCAGAACATTTACATAAACTCTGGCTAAAGAGAAACAAAAGGGTAACATTGGTTTCTGAGTGATCCGCTACATTTTGCATGGACCATTGTGAATCTTTGTGTCTCTGTCTCTTGCGTCAATCCTGGCTCTACAAACATGTTCAGTCAAGTATTTACCCTATTGCTGGGGTGCTTAATCCTGCTCATGTGTCCTGCAAATGTCTAACTTCAATATGCCGGAGCCCCCATCGTGAAATTTCTAGTAATGCTAAAGATTAGGTAGTACAATGTTAAACTGGGATTGGAGCTAAACTTTGCAATTTAGCTCCAATTGTCTATACCCTGCCCTACTGCAACACAAAAATCAAATCTCCATCATGTAACAAACTAAACGCAGTGCCATGCTTAGTGAGTACAGGTGAAAGAGTGTCTACTCCTAAGGATTTCTGTGTATGAGAAACACTTGTGCTCTCACATGAAGGTGACATGCGCAACAGACGCGTGTATGTCAATATGAGCTAAGAAGGATAAGTGCTTCTGCCATCTATATGATATCCAGGCCCATTCAAGTGCATGTCTTTGGTTTAAAAGAACGGATGTGTTTTTTGTTTTTTAAGGCGCGTTTTCTTTTTGCGTAGGTGCAAGAATGTGTGTCCATGTAAGAACGTCTATATGCAACTACAACTGTGTAAATATTTGTGTTATAATCCAAACAGAAGGAACGCGAGAATAAAGCAATGTCACTGAAGTGACATCCTTGAGAATAGATCTACTTTAAACCTTCAAAGATGTCACTTTAGTAGGCTTGTCCACACACCCATCCCCATAAACCATAAGCAGCACAGACAGAGTGCATGAGCAGTACTGTACCTTGACCACTCAGATTAGGGTTGGTGTAGTCCCAGGTATCCTGATCGTTTTTGAAGACGTTGAGACGGGTTGGCTATACAACAAAAAGTGAGCTTTCCTTAGTAATCAGAATAATCCATAGTCATAACCACTTCAAATGTACCAATGTCATCAAAAATTGTTTTAAACTTATATTGCATGAATTTTACAGGTCTAGAACTCACATTTAAAACAAATTGGAAAGCTAACTGTTTTCGCAACTTAAGTCAGTGTAATGTAAATATGTGTGAATAGTCTGATATAGTAATAAAATGATACATGAATGATAAGTGTTGTTTGTTTACATTCCATTGCGTCTCGCATTATGTTTGGGATAACATGCATGATCAAAACTCATCATATAGACAGTTTAGTGTCTAATATTCATTCAAATTATGGTGTAAATCAAAATGTCTGTGTGTTAAAACAACATTTGTGTGTTTTAAATGTAAATGAATAAGTATACTGGCCAGCAGAGAAAACCTCTCGCTGTAGTATCGCAAGATGGCGAAGCCCTCACTACAAAAGCTTAACAAAACATCCATTTTCTTTAAAATGGTTATATTAATCATGCTTGTTTATATTTTTTATTTAAAGTGGACATTACATTATAACGTCAACTTAACTGCCTGCTTTACTTCCACTTCAACATTACGACATTAACTTACCTTAGGCCTATACAAGAGGTATCGTACATGTATTATTTTGGGGGTACTAACCTTGGCGTACTCAATTTTAAGGGTGCAGCAGCCCGAGTAGATGTCAGCTCCATTAAGAGATGCTTTGGCTCTCTGTGCACTCTGGACCGAGTCAAATGTGACCAAAAGTCAAGGAAGACAATATTTTGATTGCAAACAAGGGCATGCAGTGTAAACTACACTTTGACAGATCTCAAGCGTTGTTCTTGTGATAAGCCCCATGTATTGTGCAGAAATCAATAAACCACATTAGAAAAGATTTTGTTCAAGGATATTCGACCATGGCTTGAACTCCATTTTTCCTGAAGATCACAATCCGTTGCACAGGTCCACAGTTATTACAAATGGTGTAGAGAACGTCCTGCAGACCAGAAATAATAGTGTATTAACAGAAACAGATGAGAACAAGTGGTAGACCGCTAGGCAATGGAGTCTACTATGCTACACCATAATGGGTGTGATCACAACAACTTACTGTGGTGATGGGATAGATGGGGTTCATGATGGTAAGGAGCAGTACATTGTTGACGCTCCGTGTATCATCAGAGTTGCTGGGCCGAGAGATTTTCTGACTGGTAGAGTAATTGATGTAAGATGGCCGACCAGCGATGTAGATTTGATTATTGTTAGCATATGTCACTGCGTTACAGGAGCCGCTCATGTCCTCAAACTCCACCAGGGCCTGACGCTTCTTTGGCATTAACACAACATAACTGAAAAAAAGATGCACATAAACAGACTAAACAACGATTTTTCAAACAATTCTTTAGAAAAGCAAGCTTATAACTTCTTGTGAAAGTTTACGGCCAGAGATTACATTACTACCAAAGACATTACTTCTGTTACACTTAGCTTTTAGTGCGTTACCTTATAGTGCCAAACTCCTGTAGCGCCTCCACCAGATCAGCCTCGGTAATGCCGTCAATAAGCCCCCTTACATGCACCACAAGCGAGGGCAAGGTCTTGTGCGGGTCGTCATAACCCTCCTGAGCGTACAAAGGGAAGCGTGAAAGGGTAAATCAAACAATAATCCTCGCGAACGCTTAAAGCAAATATAAAATATATTTACTCGTTTATTTCACTACATTGGCCAAAACTAAACAGGGTATACTCGAGTAAATGAAGATTCGGGTTAGGAAAATCGACCAAACAGCATCAGATTCGAAGAAAAAACGATGATACTCGTCTAACGTTAATCAAAGATTAATGTTTCGCACAAAAACGAATCAATTCTAATTCTTTAGAGTCCTCTCGGGCGCTTTACTCTGTTTTCTACTTAAATTAGCAAGCAAGTATGAACGGTTTACGTTAACGTTATAGTCAGAACTGACTGAGCAGAACAATGAATGAGCATCGAGTAACATAAAGCACTGCGAAGTAACGTAGCCGAGACGTGTGTGCTTGTTAATTTTTAACTGTGAATAATACATGTATACAAATCTCATTTTATACCTAGTACTTATGTTCTCCGAAATCGCATAATTATTTCTCCGACCTAAACAGACGAACTAGCGTTGGCTACAAGCTAGCCTTATAGCATCACGTATTGAAGGAAGAAAAACGCGTTTCGGGAGGGGAAATTAAAGTCTAGTGCCGCGAGCATGGATAATTGAATAAACTAAATCAAATAAAAGTACCGTGGCCATTCCGTCGCTGTCTGTTTTCTGTCTTTTTGTTGCTCTGCCTCCGTCGCCGTAATAATGGCCTGCCGCAGCAGCCATGTTGTCTCGAATGAAATGTTCTAATGGAACGCACTACTGCTGCCACTACGGCAGCCCGCAGGAGGAGGGCAACGCGAGAGGAAAAGGAATCTTGGGAACGGTTGCGTTACACCTATCGAGCCGTCTAGCTATACACACATTTCAGGGCTCTGTAGTCACGCTCGAATCAGTCTAGTGCAACAAACGCCGTTTAGGAAGGCAGTTATACTACTTTATTATGTAGTACAGTAAAAAAGCTGATTTTTTTCCCCCCTAGACAACATGTAGACTGACATGCGTTAACAAGAGGTACTCAAATCTGTTTGAAATGCCGCCACACATCTCTCATAAAATGATTTGATATAGCTGATGTTACAAATACGAAAGAATATAACTTTAAATAAAAACAATTCCCATTACCTATAAAATGTAATTAGCCTGTTTCACTGTGCTTAGAATACAATAGAATTGGCAAATGTTAAGAACTACATAATTGGGCTTTAGTGGGCAATTTGATCTGATATTTTTTCAAGAGATTCAAGTCAAATCAAAACATCTTATGTTTAAGCGCTGAGGTAAAATAAATAAATAAAAATAATGAAATTGTTTAAATATGATTAATTATCAAAAGGCTTGGAAGAAACGAAACATTTATATGATATACACAACGTACAAATCAATGCAAACTCCTAGAATATTGAAGGTATATTACTAGTATATGAAACTTCAAACTAATAACCCTACCCCCTCAGGTTAATAATTTTGCACAGAAGAAATTGAGTTTGTAAAGCTTTACTTTATTAAAAAGATCATTGCCATTTTCAATGCAAAAAAAAAAAAAAAAAAAAATCTCTACAAACAAATCACAGCGTACTCTTCAGCTCATATAATACACTGACTAAATCACAACATAGCTCATTCACCACCTTATCCACAAATCACTGACCACAGGACACTGGCTCAACACTGAAATTAAAACAATGGAGCTCTTTAAAAAAAAAAAAAAAAATCCGAAGGAAGGGGAGGAGAACGGGGGTTATGTAAAAGGGGTAAAAGGGAAGGGAAGGAGAAAAGAATTTCACAAGATGATAGGTGATGTTTTTACAAGGAGCTTTCATTAAAATGTGGGAAGGAAAAGAAAAGAAATAGCTTTGTAGCTACAGTAGAACCAGTATCGAAATCATAGAGATAAAATGTATTTCAGCCCTGAGGCAAAGGTGGGGAATGGGGGAGAAGCATCAGTATTCAGATCAGTCAGCATCCGGTGTTGGACTTCTCCTTGGGCTGGCAGACCTGGAATGACTAAAGCAAAACAGAGCGTCAGAACCTGCTTGTTTTCTACAAAAATGATGTAACTGAAATGTGCTATTGTGTAAATTTGCATTCACCCGTCTTTCTTGTGACTGACCGAACGAGACCGAGAGCGAGATCTGGACACACTACGATCTCTCGGTCTAGAACCAGATCGTGAACGGGAGTGAGAGCGACTACAAATACAAAAAAAATAAATCAATTAACTCATTAAAACCGAAAAAACACACATAGAACTGAAATTAGCATGAGTAACCAAGTACCTGTCTCTACGGACAGGCGTCCTGGATCTAGACCTTCGGACAGGGCTTTTCGACCTGCGTACAGGTGAACGCGAGCGCCGCACAGGGGTTCTGGATCTAGAGCGGGCTGGAGAGCCTGACCTAGAAAGGTGAAAAAAAATACAATGGACCAGAAAATTAAAAAAAGGCAAGGGGACCTTCAGAAAGATTGAAGCAAGCAGACATACTGCAAACAGGACTGGTAAAATCAGCACTGTGTTTGGACAACACGGCTTACCTGCTTCTGCGTTTTGAGTATGAAGGTGAACGGTACCTCCTAAAAAAGAGTGCAGAAAAATATCATGAAATCAGATTGATGCGTCTAGACTAAATAGGTCCAAACACAGCTAGAGCAGTGAGAGGACTTGCCTTTCATTGCTGCGGCTACGAGAGCGGTAGCGCCGTCCACGAGATCTGGACCGAGAGTGAGATCCTGACCTAAAAAACACAATTTAAAGATTAGCAATAATTCAACCGTGTCAGGTCTCATTGCAATAAAAATAAAAAGGTTGGTTAAGTACCTGCTGCGTCGACTACGTCGCTTGCTGAAACGATAACAGTCGTAGGCATAATGACCACATTCCCCACATTGGTAACAGCGGTCGTTGGGGTCAAATTGTCTGCGACTGGGACGGCCATAACGGGACTTTCTTGACATACCATTAGACATCTCAACTCTCACACGGGATCCACAAAGCACCCTAGGATATTACAGATCAGAAGGTTATTTGTTTCTCTATGTAACTCAAATGTGCTTCCCACCCAATTGACAATTCCCCCATGACACCCCCCCCCAGAGCCACACATTTTACCTAGACACAGGCTAACGTCAGATAAACTAAGAAAAACAGCATAACTCTTACAAACAAATTACAATGAAACTGCATCCAGGAAAATACCAAATAAGTTGGGGCCTTTGTGAGCGGAAAAAAGAACAGTGATAAACCGCCGACACTCACCCCTGCGGGTCTGAGCTCCCTGAAGAGGTCAGGGGGTTAAATGTGCTGCAGTAGCATCATGGCATATGTAGGCAGGTAGAACTCAAGTTGACTCACTTTCCATCCATCCCCTTAACGGCATCCTCTGCATCCCTGGCATCCTCATACTCTACGAAGGCGAAACCTGGAGGGTTCCGGGCGACCCACACACTCCGCAACGGTCCGTAGTAACTGAAGGCGCGCTCCAGCTCACCTTTGGCTGCACCATTGCCAAGGTCACCGACATAAACCTTACAGTCAGCGGCACGGGAGGAACTCCGAGATGAGTAAGACATCTTGCACCTGTTGTGTTGATGACAGTTAAGAAGTTAATTGGTATTCATTTAACCCTTTATGGTTTATTTTTAAACCTGCTAATATACTGCATGATAACAGAACTCAGTAACACTCAAATTAATGCATATATGTGGTTTTCAAAACACAAGAAAAGTCTAGGAAATTAGACTTTGACCAGTGTGGTAAAGGACCAGCGGGGATTTCAGAAGGTCAGTGGAAATGCTATTAAAAATTTTTTTATATAACTTACAACACACGAAAACTAAAAATGTTAATTTAATTGCATGCACTCAAATTCAAATCGAAATTTGACTTGAATGATAATCTTCTGGCTTTGTATTTGTACACAACGAAAGTCAACAGTCACCAAAAGCAGCAACATTCTTTAAAATATACATTGTGTTCTGCAAAAGTCAGTGATACAGGTTTGGAAATACATGGGACTAAGCAAGAAACAGCTTTTCTTTTGGGGTGAAATATTATTTTATAGCGTTATATAACGATATAAGAAGTTACGGTGTGTCTAACATTACTATAAAATATGACCGGTTCTGTAAGGGTTAAACAGCCCTGTCGTTAAGCAGAGATCCTGATAGTACAAATAATAAATACAGTGTCTTGTGTATATCGCCGATCAACCAGCCCGAATGAAATCACGCTGGTCGAGCGTGTAGTAACGTTACAAGCCTGCATGTGCTAAAAACATTTGGCAAACCGTGGTCAGCTGCTCCCTTATCCCGTGCAAATTCCCTAATCAGTCAGAATATATAAAGCGGGAAGATATGAGGTCTTGCATATTATTGCTAAAAAGAAAAAGCGGATCCGTTTCTTCAAGCACTATGTTTTAGTTTCGCTTTCCTTTGTAACGCCAGTCGCTCCAACTGCCGAAATACGGCCATGATTGACGGTTCAATCGTGTTTATCAATACAAACAGCAACGTTAACAAGACTTAAACAACCAAACACAACCAGACAATAGGATAAGGGCTTATAAGCGTAATATGGATGAGAACTTAGCAAAGCGGTTTGATTGTTAGCCAATAAACAAGATTAACGCCATTAATAAGTGCGCCAAAAACGCAGGCCGCTCTTTGTTAGGCACGTTTTTGAATCAAACTATACACCTACCGAAGCGCAAAGATCCATCAACCGGTGTAACCTTTATAACCCAGAGCTTTCGTACGAGATTTAAAAACACACGTAAAGAGAGAAGGCTTTGGATAATACACAATAAACAACGCCGTCGGCTGCACGCGGACTTACTGTGTGACTCGACGTCCTCGGTTCCGTGTGAGGGCGCGTGGACGTCTTCTTCTTCCGGTTGATTAAAGGTGCTTCAACCAAACTCTGGCCGACAGGAGAAACAGCGAATAAATACAAGCAGATACACACCTGATCATAGCTACTACCTCTGACTGATTAAAAACATACATACGCAAATCCAAATAAAGCTCTCACCTTTTATCTTATCTCATGCTCCTCACACTCTTGGCCCGGAAGCATCACCCGTCACCGGTTGAACGAGTGCGGCCTGTCGACTTCTCTCGCTTCTAAGAAGGGGCGGGGTCTTTAATGCTTGAGCGTGATTGGCTCTCGCTGGTGTAACTCAACCTAAAGGCGCGTTTTCCTTCTGGTTAGCAGTGGCGGGTTTTTCATTCATTCTAGTAGTTCGCATATTTTGAATCAGTTCACTGAAAAAATCGATAATTGCGACCCTTTTTTCTCGCTCAGGAATGTGACCCTAGGCCACAAAACTAGTCGTAAGGGGCAATTTTATAAAAAAAAAAAGAAAGAAAAAAAGAAAGATATTTATAGATTATCTGGAAGCTGAATAAAGACCAATATTTAGCTGTAATACAACTAGCAAAATACATTTTAAAACTGTCTAAATTACGTTCTTAAGCACTGCATATTACTAATCAAAAGTTGATTTTTAAATTTTAAAGAAATGTATGAAATATCTTTATGGAACATGATCTTTACTTAATATCTTGATGATTTTGGCATAAAAA
>JAUMHI010000040.1:8925336-8944956 GCA_032359435.1 Enteromius unitaeniatus | reverse complement strand
AAATTTTAAAGAAATGTATGAAATATCTTTATGGAACATGATCTTTACTTAATATCTTGATGATTTTGGCATAAAAAAAAATCTATTCTTTTGAGCAACACTGTATGGTTGGCTATTGCTACAGCTGTGCTATTTATGAGTGGTTTTGTGGGCCAGGGTCACAAATAACCATCTATTTAGCCAACCCCTGGAGTTTATATTACATCTGCATTATTATTAATTATTATAGTAATTTTAAAACATCAGTGATTCACATTCGTAATTCTTACACCCCCCTCTGGAAAATTTACTAAAGCATTTGCACACCTCAAAAATTGTGTGTTGTTGCTGTAAAAATAGGAAGATATACACTGATAAAAAGGAATAGACTTTAGTAAAAGTGAAATGGGAACACTTCAAGAAATGGCCTGGAATTTGTTTTAACTTTTTGCTAAAAATAGCTGTAACTGTAATTAGATTTTTAATTTCTAAATACAACATGTTCCAATCAGAATATCAAAACAAAATAAGAACAAACACTCCAGTTTATTAGCTTTTTACTTACATTTAAATGCTGAAGAATGCATTAGATTTGAGGGAACTGATGAAGTGACAGTCTACAAGACTATTATTTGAGTAAATATATTAACATGAATTATGATCATGATAATTATCACATACATTCTTTCTTTGATCAACTTGTCAAGGTAGGTCCCATAATGTCTGAGATCCTTTAAGTAAAACTGGAAAAAGAAGTTCATTTTCACTTGTCAAAGAGTTTTTGGTAATTTCTATGGAGAGCCATACATGCCTTTTCTCTCAGAGAGAGAACATTTCCTCAAGGAACTTCAATTACCGGTCATGAGTAAGCATATAAAATGACATCCCAGTTCTGTCAAAAAAGTGCTACATCTTGCAGTCCTCCATGCCACTGAGGGTCTGGTGGTGTCAAAATCCATAATACATCTAATGTGCTTTGAAACCAAAGGCGACCAACAGTTAAAGACGTCCCTGACAGCAGTGCAGTCATACAGGCTTCCTCTCGCTCACTCAGTCTTTCTTTTATGTACATTTGTTTATAGAGAATGTAATCTACAGTGCTTTATGTACATATTACCATGGAATATACAGTACACAGTGTGTTTCTCTCATAGCTCAGTTCTCACATAACTCCTTTAGAGCGTATGCCATTAGTGTAAGTTTGAGTCTGGTTGTTTTGTCTTTCTCGCTCTCCTTAGAAGCCGGTGATGTGACAGTAGGCCTCTAGGCTGGAGAATGTGATGTAGAGAAGCCACAAACCGAGGAACAATAGTGAAGTCAGAACCTTCAGTGTTTTGGGCCCGCCCAGCTCTCCGCCCACCGATGGCCGCCGCCGTAGCATCAGCACACCGATGTTGATGAAGGCAAAGATGGTGAAGAGTGTGACAGAGAATGCAAGGGAGCCAGGATCTACGTGAAACACCTGACCTTTGACCTCCCAGTAAACAGCTGAAATGGACCAGGCCACGCCAATTCCCAGGAAAACATTAACTGCATTGCTACCAGTTACATTTCCAACCGAAGCGTCTGCATACTGATCCTGTTTAGCAGCGACCTTACTTGCGAATGTGTCTAAAGAAAAGAAAAGGAGATAACAGTTGGTTGCTCGTGTTATACATAATCAGACACACAACCTATGTTACAGATTTACCTGGTATGGAGGTTCCTAAGGCAACGAATACTACAGCAGTGACTGTGTCACGGAGGCCCACTGTGCAGCCAAAATGAGATGCCAAATCTCCAATGACTGCAGTTAGCAGCCCAATGACCAGAATGCACACAATAAAGCAGGCCCAGCCATTCCAGTATTCTGTGGGTGGAACGAACGCAAACAGAACCTTCCAGAACACCGTAACTGCGTGCATGAAATAATCACAGCATGATGGTGGCTGAGGCTCCCCTCCTTCCTCATCACCTTCTCCTGTAAGGAATGAGTGAAAAAGAGAAAGGTATAAATAAAGCATGACCATTGCCTGAAATTATTTCTTATGTGTTTTTATGCGCACAAACACAGCATAAATCATCTCAGGTATGTAGAAACTCTCATAGACACTGAAATGATTTGATTCTACCTGCACTGACGGTTACTGCCTCGATGAACTGTTCTCTCCAGGAGTGTGTGCCAATTACGTCAGCAAGATTAGTATCCTTCAGTAGGCGGTCTACTGTATTCTAAACACATATGCACACCATAGTAAAGCTCAGTGATTGAGAAATATATCCATTAAACAGGAATCATTCAGACAGATCAATTGCTGTATAGAAGTCAGCACACTTTTTTAATTCCTCTTTGTGATATTGACAGTATTCTTGAATATTTTCGCACTAAAGAACTGTTCATGCTCAGTTCTTTTTAAAGTCAAATTAACATTTTGTTTAATTGAAAAATCATCAGGGTACTATAGGCTGGTTAATAAGCCTAAGTTTTAAAGTTTTCAATTAATAAACACAAATTAAAACAAAAAGAGTTGTGATGAAGAAATGAGATTTAATTGCAATCTTCATGCATTTAGGTGTGATTCAGTCAGACTGAAAGGCTGTTTAAAGGCTGAAGTTTAGGGCAATCCCAAAACACACTTCACACTGAGGCAAGTGGTCTACTACCGCATCTAAGACTCCATTAGGGCCCATTCCCTGTCGGACCTATGAGAGGGAAGGAATCACAGCTTTTACAATTTCCGCCTGCATGGGACAAACTAAACTGGTCACTCAGTTTACGTGTATGCTACAGAAGCCCTAGAAGTGCACAGATTATTATTATTTATGTGGTTAATTTTTTTTCCATTGATCACTGCTTAAGTTCATTTTCTTTTGATCCTGATGTAAAAAAGTTGATTTTGTATTATCATATCTTGTTGACCTATATTTCAACAAAACTTGACAGACTTCTGATTTGATGACATCATCACTGCTATATTATACTCTGAAACTGATATTGTTTTGTGTATTTTATTATTTAATTTGGTTGGTCTACAGTTAGTCCTGCTGTTGGATAATGGGTTGAACATCAAGAGAAAACTTTTTTTTTATTACATGAAAATTAAGTTGTGATATGAGAAAACAAGAAAGAAAAATAATAATCCATGACCTCCAAGGGTTTCTGTAGTTTGCTCCTTTGTGTATACATATGACAAGTTTGTACCTTAAAAACAATGCTCTCCTCTATAATAACCTCTAACTTGCGGTGCTCTCCCAGAATGGGCTTTCCTTTGTCTGCTATACGTCTAGCATCCTCCAATTCTGGACCAGGGGTGGCTGGGGGAAAATGAGAGGGAGAGCAAAGGATACATATTTATATGAATAAACTGCATATACACTGCAAAATAAATGTACAAAGTATTAGTGGAGTCATCTTACCCTGATTCAAAAGCAGATCTATGTGCAGCATGCAAGTAGAAAATGAATCAATGAATTAATTAACCACTTAGAAGAATAATGAATAAACTGTACAATAGTATATATATATATATATATATGTGTGTGTGTGTGCGCACACACATACTGCAGGTGTAGTTTTTATTTATGTGTATTTATTCATTGTAAATATGAGATATTTATTCCTATAACCTGTGTGTACTGTATCTACCTATCTATCTATCTGCACTTATCTACACTTATGCTTGGTCAATCGTTGGGTTAATGAAAGAGATTCCAAGTATCTGATTAGCTCACTAATGAACCTGGTGTTAATGCTCTCATTAGCATTCACTTTTATTCGGACACATGAGTTCATATTACATACACATGCAAACGTGAGGCTGAAGTGTGTGTGTAGGCGAGTTGGATCTAGTTACTGTGTGTGACGCATGTCTAGTTTGTCCCCCTCTTGTGCTGTTGTTATTGATCTGAAACTGGACACTGGTCATAGAAATGTGTGTGTGTTTGTGTGAGAGAGAGGTGAGTAAGAGGCTACTGGAATCTCAATAGCCTTAACAAATAAAAATATGTACAATCATTCATAGAAATCTCCCACACAGATAAATAAAAATCATAAAAACAGATTCTGGGATGATTAAACAAAATAGTAACACACAGACCTGAGATCCCTCTCTTGAGCCATTTGGGTTCTTCAAGGACGATGTAGAAATTTTCTCGCTTCTCATACTCCTGAATGTTAATGATGCGCACCTGTAGTGTCTTACTGCGGACACACACGCACGCAAAGAGCAAAGGACAAATAATCATTTCCTCTTGGTTTTACTTCTGAAATATTAAAGGAGACCTCAGCATTTAAATCACATCAGAGTTAGGCCTACATGAATACTTTAACACACAATGCATTAATAATTAACCCACACACAGATGAACTGAGACGAGCGTTCAGTTGTGCAAGCTCTCTTCTCCATAAACCACTGCTAAACTGAGCATTTGAGATTTGTCGTTTGCTTTGATAATAAAGGTAAATTTATTTAGTTTACAAAATGTGTGCGTCACATGATTGTGGCCGTTGTTTGTTATGTGCTCTCTGAAGCGGCACTCTACACTTGACAGCACAGATTTGACCTCATCAGATTTCACATACTAAATTAATAAAACCTACTAAATAAAATCCTTTCAAAAGCAGATTCTAAATAAACTAAATACATTTCCGTAAGAAGTGCAGGAAATATTAATATTAATTTATGACAAATTGTTCATCAAAATATTTTTAAAATACAAGATATCATTTATAACATAAAAGTGTTACTATAAATATCTCCAAATGAATAACTGAATAAGCAAAACTCAGTTTTTATAAGAATATAGAGACAGTTGTGTCAATGTAACCTTTTTCGTGGGTTACAACTGATTTTGAACTAAAATACAAAACAAAACAAAAAAAACATTTGCAGCTCAGAAGCCATTATTATCTCATTGAGACTGACAGTAACTTTGACACCTGAGTAGCATCCATAAGAGCACACATCAAACCAACAGTTCAAAACCACAGACTACAGAACATCTTAGAAGCGATGTGGAATGCAAACATGTCGGGGTCTGAAGGATCAGGCAGGGATTAAAACATTAAAGGTGACAAAAATAGATGTATGCAATTGATACCTTATTACTAGTACCGGATTAGAAGAGACCTCTAGTGGTGCAAATGAAAAGTGACGGCATAGTGACAAATAATATGTTTGTATGCTGAGGGATGGCTATGTATTATAAGGATCAGTATTATAAAGATTCTAAAACCTGATGGGCATACACTACTTCAAAAGTCAGTATGATTTTTTAAAAGAAACTAATGTTAGAAACATATGTTATTCAGAAAGATTTTTCAAAGTAAAGTTAAAGACTTTTTAAATTGTTACAAAAATGTCTGTTTTAAGTGCTGTTCTTTAAAAAAACATGCATCACGGTTTTCACAAAAACATTAAGCATCAATAAAAACTAAAATTTCTTGCACACCAAATCAATAATGTCGTAAGAAAATTTACCATGACAGTAACATACTTCAAAAATAGAAAATGTTTATTTTAAATTGACTTTAAAAGTAATACTGTGAAATATTACAAATAGATGCAGTATTAGTGAGCATGGGGTAAAAAAAAACCCTTCTGAATGTTAGTGTATGTTCATTTACATGTATTATAACACATTACAAATGCATTGCATATTTAAGTAAAGTATATTAACAAGTTGTAACAATAGCACATAATTAAAGGTTTTAAAGTGGTACTGTCAGAATGCTTATTGAGATATACTTACCAAAACACTCCACAAATAATTTAACACACATACACTTAAAGAGTAAATATACTACATATATTTTTTTGCATACATACATTGTATGTATATATATATATATATATATATATATATACATACATACATACATACACATATATGCAATTACCCAATTTTCTATCTGAGAAGTGAAGAGAAAATGCACCCATTTTGTGTGTGAAGGTAACATTTCAATTCAAAACTTTAGATTGAATTTTTACCTAGTCTGCTCATTGGTAAACTCTAGCTCTCCTTGTGTGTGCTCATAGTCAACTCCCTGTCGCGCAGAACCGTCCTCTGTGTGATATGGAATCATGACCGTCCCACGTACACCTGACGTCCGGTTCACCGGCACCTCCACCACACCTGAACATTCACCCACACAGAGTTCCCGCTGACTGAACGCGAAGACTCCCGCATGGTCATCATCCAAAATAGTTACAGTGGTTACGAAGGGTTCAACCAGTCGAGCACCATCAGTGTTGGTCCCACCCTCACCCTCTCGCAGGTTTGAGAGACGCACAAAGAAGTGTTCATCTTCCTCAAACACATCATCATCGATAATTCCCACCTATAAGCACATGCAAGCACGTCATATTCAACTCAAATACATACACTACTTTTCAACATTTTTGAATAAGGTTTCTCATTGTCATCTCTTCAAAACAGTATTGTAAAATATTATTATAACTTTAAATATGTTTTCTGTTTTACCATATTTTAAAATTTGATTTATTCCTGTCATAGCAAAGCTGAATTTTTAGCAGCCGTTAGTTCAGTCTTCAGTGTCACATGATCCTATAAATTACTCTAGCATTCTTCTTATTATTAATAATGTTGAAAACTGTTGTGCTGCCTAAAAAGGGTTCAAAAGAATTTCTGTCCTAAAACCCTAACCCCTAAATTTCAACTTATAAAAAAGATACTGAAATAATTGTTGTATTTTTTCCATTGTTGTTTTCTAGCTAACCATTCTAGCTAACCACGTGCTGATTAACATCTTTGAGCTCAGTTGAAAAGTATCTAAAATTGTCACTATTAAAACAGTCACTATCAAAACATTTGCTGGATATTTGGTCATGACATCTTTGGGGGTTTTTGGGAGCTATCCCATAGATTTGTAACTACCAAAACATCATTGTTTTGAACACAGTATCCTCATATTTGGGAGAAATAAACAAAATGTTAGTACAGTTGTGCAAATTTTAATGTTAATAAGTTAAAATTCTGTAATGTGATGTGGTCGCTACTAAAGCATTACTGTCAATACCCTAAATGTGCTGTCATTACTGAAACAAGGGATGCTGTCAAAAATAAAGTATACTGAAATATCAACTGAGATTTTATTCAATTATATAACTAACAAATCCTTAACTTTGAAATTAAAATTAGTACGATCAACTTTTTGCCTTTTACAAACAAACATTTAATTAAAAATACAACAAATTACACTTGAGATATTGTTAAAAAATTGTTATTGTTGTTAGCTCTGAAGGCACAAAAAAGGGTCAATATCACAGTTCAAATGAAATAATTTTTACTGTGTCCTTCAGTAGTCACACACTTGTGGAGAAAAAGTATAGATTCATTTTCAGAGTCAAATATGACCAAACATAATAACATGATGACTCACTATGCAGACAGTATTGGTTGAAATAATTGTATTTCAAAACAACATTCTGTTCACGGATCAGAAATCATGTTGTCAAGTATGTTTTGCTCACCTTTATTTCTTTGCGTGTCTCCCCAGGCTGAAATATGATTGTTCCCTCACAATACTCATAGTCTGCCCCAGAACTGGCTGACCCATTCTCTGTCCTGTAATCGATGTGAAAGGTTCTGGTGCCGGTTCCCCCCTGTAAGCAGACCCACAGACTGACGCTCCCACAGTTCTCACTGCACTGGTACTGCGCCTGCTCGAAACTGATGTGAGAACAGGTGGCCAGGTCATTCTCCTCTGAATCTCCAGCGGCTCGTTTTGCCTGTTCAGCTGCTGCATGTTTCTTCAGTACGTTCCCGGCACCGATCATCATACGTGTTGCCTGCACCCTGTAAAAGGCCCGGCTCTTACGCTGTTTCTGCATGGTGGCATAGTTTGCCATCTCTATCAGCTGGTCCAGGTCTTTATCTGGATGCTTCTCTCTTAGTTCCTTAAGCATGCGGATCACCTGCAACCACAGACAGTCGTGGTAACCTCCAAATATTTTTAATTTTAATGTTCTGCTCAACATATTTAAATGTAAGAGACAACATCCATGACCAACTCTGGTCAGGTGAATAGGTTGGTATCAACCTGTTTATTTACTAATTTTATAAAATTTCTATGTACAATATCCCACTTACTATATGAAAAAATAATTATTTGTAAACGGAATGTATTGTTTTGCTAATTGAAGAAAATAAAAAGTAGGAAAAACTACCAAAGATAATCCCTAGAATACATGAAATCCAAAAGAACACAAAAAGATTTAGCACAATTTTATTCACAGAAAAAACATTTTATTTTTCTCTCTGTTTTTATTTGCTCTCTCACCTCCTCTCTGTCCTGTTCGGCTTCTTTGTTTTTCTCCATATTGACACTGGTGGTGCTATTTTGATATTTTTCTCCCATGATGGCATCAATGCCTCTGGGTGCCAGCTCACCCTCCATTTCCACAATGATACCATGACGTTTATCAGCACGGTAACGTTTGTGCAAATACTTGTAAAAGAGCAGGCGCCGGTCAGCGATCCAAGCCATTAAGACACACACAGGGAAGAAGAAAAGAGTGACCAGAGCCTCCCAGACCTCACACACACACACACACACACACACAAGAAAATAAATATCTACAGATAAATGTCTACATTTACATTATGCAAATATGTTCTGTTTACATACACACCTGTACAACGCCAGGGCTTATGACTGCCAGGATGAGGTAGAGCCAGATATAGGCGAAGATGCTCCAGGATGCAGTAATAAAGAAGACTCTAAGGTGTTTAATCTTCCTCACCTCTCCATCAGGTATTACCCACACACACACTCCGATTATCACAAACATGTTAAATGCAGCACTGCCGACTATGGTGCCGGGACCTAGTTCTCCTGACTCAAAACCATGTCCACACACCTGTTACACCCAGACAGAGAGAATACTATCATTTGTGCAAACCAAGTAATAATGTATAAACTAATATACAATTATTTTCAAGTATGACACTTTGCATTTCAGGTGCTAGTAATTAACTCTTGGAAAAATAGTTCTTGTCTGATGAAGAGGGTTGGCTCAGGATGTTACCTTTGATGTTGAACTTTTTGTTTCTTTTTTGTTATTTTATGTTGTTGAGCACCTCACAATGCTTTTTGCCTGCATATGTGTGCACTTTCTGTTAAGTTCTAGTAAGAATTTTAGGGATTTTTATGCAATTTCCTAATGGATTTTAAACCAGTGACAGCTGAATGCCACTCGATGATGCACAGTATTCTGTACCCTGTACCCTGATTTACTGTACCCTGCAGGTTGCTTTATTTCTAAAGTTTTTATGAAAGAGTGAATTAGACATTTCTGGGGAATCATTTCTTAACTCCCCAAAAGCATTGGCGGTTGAAATATTTAACTGACTATCCCTTTGTCAAACCACACTGAGTTAAATGTTGTTTCTACATGGATGAATAGCAGTTGAAGTCATCACTGTGATGAAGTGAAGTGTGTGTGTCAGTCATTTAATAATTATCCTGAAAAAAAAACTACTGGATGATGTGAGTTGATGGTTTGTCTTGAGAATGTGTGCGTACCTCTATTACTGACAGCAGGATCTCAGGGGCTGATGAACCCAGGGCCATCAAAGTGAGGTTGGATACAGTTTCGTTCCAGATTCTTACTGTCATTACTGTCTTTTCTCCATTTGCACCCGTCACAGTAACCTCCTTCTCCTAAATGACACATAAAGCATATTGGCCACCAATATGATATCAAGCTATAAGTCATTTTTAGCTCAGTAAAGATACATTGTGATACACAGTCTTTTTATCTGGAAAATTCAAAAACAAAAGTAAAACCCTTAAATAATCCTATTTGAATGTATAGAAACTATACTTTTTTTAACTATAGTACATAAAATTGAACAAAAGTGACAGTAAAGACATTTATGACATTACAAAAATCTAAAATCTATCTACTGTATATCTTTCTATCTTTGTGTGTTGCTGTGCACCTGTGATGTGATGACCTCGATGGCAGCCATGAAGCGATCAGCAATGATGGACACACCCAGGAACATGTAGAGAAGAAATGCGAAGTAGATCACTGCTCTTACTGACTGCATTGCCAGTGGGGGGTCATGTGGCAGCCAAACAGGAAGAAGAATCCCTGGTTGACATTTGACTTTCTCAGCGCAGGATCTCTTGGGGCCATCTGCACTACTGTTGCTGTTCCCATGAGCACTTCCACCCGCACACACCTGTGGAGAGAGGAGGAGAACGAGGAGAAGGTGGAGGAGTAGAGGAGGAGCCATGGCCAGATATGGCGACCAAAATGGCCTCTTTAGTTTGAGAGAATAACAGCGAGTAGAATAGAAGAGTGGTAGTGGAGAAGAAAAGATGAGTGGTATTATTTCACAAAAGCATGCTCAATCAATCGTGATATGTATGTATATATTGTATAATTCAAAAATTAACACAAGAATGGTTTTACTATTTATTTATACAGAAATTCTGCTTGTGTTCTACGAATAAGTCTCAATATTATCTACATATGCAGATGCCACGTGAATATCAATGTGAGTGAGGACATCTCTGTCCTAATCTAAACCACAGGTCTCATCAATGGTTCATTAGTCATGCCTGGCCCACACTGTCCAACCTAATGGATCCAGGAGAATACAACTTGCCTGGCAGCAGTGGCACCATTAAAATGAAAGAAAGACATAAACACACAGAATTTTTTCAGCTTTAAATAAGAAAATTATTCAAGAACTATTAACTGGCAATAGGAAATGGCACATTGTTACTAACTCTTCATTAATTACGTATAAAACATGAATTCATGACTTGTTAACATCCTTAAAAAGTTATCAATTACAATTTTTTTTATACTTATTCAACTCATCTAAATCAGATATTTTGTGCTTTTTGGGGATTTGTAAAGAAGTGGAAGAGCAGAAGACCTGCGGCTGCATTTTGATGGAGAAGGAACATAATGGTATGAGGGGAGTTGACATTTTGAAGAGGCAATAGTGGCTCAAAAGAAGAGCAAGAGCACAAAAGAAACATCTGAGTGCAATATTATGATATAATGACAGTAAGCCAATCTATAACATAACCAAAGTGATAATCATTTGGTATATACAATATGAGGTATTTGAATAGAGTACTGACATGCACCAAAAGCTCTGGCATAACACATCGATTGATACATTTTTAATCTTGATTTCTCTCTTTCTTATTTTCCTCTAATCGTTTCTCCATGTCACCCGTCACCCGTGTGGTGTGTGGTAGAGATTGAAAGTGACGTGTTGGACTGAACCATGTGGTCATATTTCACTTTCTAAGCTGCGCTATGGTTACCTGGACATCAGCTTTACTGTGATACTCTACACCACTGTCCAAAAATAACCTGCCCATCACACCTGGCCCTACAACACAAACACAAATACACGTGCATGTAAGTGTCTTGTATGTTTTTGTAGATATTGGGTGATGGTGTATGTGTTTGTTTGGGTATGCGTCTAAGTGAGCATGTATGCTTTTGCTTCGTTACAGTTATGTGTGTAGGTAAGTGTGTGTGCCCAAACTGAAATGTCTCCGATTACCACGATGACACTGTTTCAGTCTGTCAGTGCCGCTGATAAGTGATTGGCCGGATTGGTTTACACACAGAGCTCTGACAGCTTAATAGGAGTTAGCACCTTTTAGTGGTTAAGATTACCACCACCAGAGAGAGAAAGTGACAGAGAGAGACAGAGAGGGAGAAGAGGAGAGGATCCATTCTAAGAAACGTGAGAGTGACAAAGGAAAATGAAGAGGACGGTTAGCTAAAGTGAAAGGAGAGGAAACATCCGCAATTTAACTAAATCCCTCTTTTTAACATTTCATAATTAGCTTCTTCAAATGATAATACAAACAACTAATAATCCATTTAATAATAGTTATTATGTTGGCACCACTTTTAGGTAAAAAACAAGTTCAGTTTAACTTCATTTTTAAATTTTAGTTAAAAAAAAAAAAAGTCAGCATCCATCAAATTTTCTATTCAAGTTTCATTAATTCATTTCAAATTCTTAGCCACAACATCCATTCTGGCAAACTGATGGCTACTGAGCTGCTGTTGTTGTTCTGTGGATTGAGAGGCGTTTATGAGCGTGAGTGTGTTTTAACACCTTCTCTATCTTAAGGAGGCTCTGTTGTATTTGCCACCCAATACTGATTTCACACACTCACACAGACTTGACTGCATAATAGCGGGAGCACAGCATGAAAAAACTGACCTAGAACTGTGTAAGGCAGCCACACTCACAGAAAGCATGATATACACTACATACTTCACTACACTACAACTAATGTAACACACAATTAGTCCAGAAATTTTTAAAAATACTGTATAAGTCTGCCAGTATTCTAATGTTTTAACCAATAATGTCAATTAATGTCACAATGTAACAGAATTCTTTCATAACATTAATCAATCACAATATCATTTAAACCATAGCCAGTCAACTAAACTTGAACCTGTCCACATGTGACACACAAACAAAACACCATTTAAGTCAGTCTTTTAAAAAGTGAGTCCTTGAACACAGTGTTCCAGCTGTCTCCAGGAAACACAGACCAACGAAGTAAACTAACGCACACACACACACACGATGATCAGAGATCTGCTTTCAGTATCAATACACCATAATCTCAGTACATTCCCTTCTCTTTTCTCCACTCTCTACTCTACCACTAGCACACACACCTCTACTAATCACCGTCTTTTGGTCATCTATAGCTGTCATTAAAGACACTAAACTAAAACTGTAACAACTTACAAATTATATATGCCACAAAGCTTATGAAGTTTGAGTTATAGTTGTAAGATACTATAAAATGTAAATTACGTTCACAATATCAATCAAATTTCTAGGGTCCATATACTGATTTAGTGCTCAAGAATGGTTTTTACTACTATCAATAAATTGAAAAAAAGTTGTGCTGCCTAATATTTTTTTTTACTACTATCAATATTGAAAAGTTGTGCTGTGTAATATACTTTTGGGGATCCCTGAGACAGGTTTAAAAAAAACATTTTTTTTTGTCCCATTATAAATGTCTTTACTGTCACTTTTAATCAATATTTAATTATTCGATGGATCTCTGCTAAAGTGGGGGCCTTCAGGACCACTACTGAAAACCTTAGACAATGAGTGAAAATAGTATAACTTTAGATTTCTTTTTAAATTTTTTTTACATATCTAAAACTTTAAAGATGATGTTAAATATGACAAAAGCTTAGTCATCAAAGACAAAGTTATTTTATCTATATACATTATTTATATACGTATTGCAAATATTATACCAACGTCTGCCCATGGGTCTGTCTGACCTGGTGTTTTAAACAGAACCACACACAGTCACGTATATACACGCAGACAGTGCAAGTGACTGACACACTAACATAGGCATTTGGACTGGGAAACTCTACTCTTGCTTTCATGGTCTCCATCCATGCATTAAATAATTAACCTGTTGCAGATCGATCTAAGATCAGGTGGTTAACTAATGACAGGTTTAGATCAAGTGTTCGGATCGGAGTGTGTGTGATCATTTGACCTGGAATCACATGATTAAGCTGTTGCAGTTTTGCATGTTGCATATTACATGTTGCTCCTCTATAAGTAGGACGTACCAAACCGAGACCAGCAGATCACTTCACAGATCTAACATAAGACAAAGCCGAAATAGACTGACAGATGTGCACATGTGAGGAAGAATGCATGTGCACACATACATAGAGAGACAAACACACCAGACTACATTAGACTGAGAGAGACACACATACATACACACACACTCATCAGACTTCAGCGGGAAGGCTGAGAGCTCAGGTCTTGTGGTGTGTGTTACGGTGGCCCCTCATCCTGGCCAGCGTTACTCTAGAAGGATCCGCAGTCTCAACTTCACCCGCCACTCATCACGACACAGCCGTTATGCAATATTTAGCACAGCACACACACACACACACACCAGATGCATGCTCAGACAAATGCTGTCTAAATCACATTTTATCTGACCAATACACACAAACATAATCTTCTTGACTGGAAGTATGGACGTACTGGAAGAATTAATAATGCTAAACATCCGTGGTGGCATGACACTTTTTTGAACCTTTACTGCGGTTCTAGGCTGAGATTGATGTGCACCTATATAGTAGTTGTTGACCATTCGATTTAGAGGGCCAACATTTTGATTTCCTTCTTTAATGAAACACAGAATATGTAAATGCAGTTGAGGCAGCTCAAGTCAAAACAATCTCAAATGTCTTACTAGTGCCTCATGGGGTGGTATCTTGAGGTGGGTGGACTCAGGTAACCTCAGGAGGCCAGATTCTGGTAGAGCCAAAGCGATGGCAAGTTTTCAGCAGCAGCTGCGGAGCTTCAGCTCAAGACCTGCAGAGTTTCATCATCGTCCCACTCTGAAAGACTCCAAGTCAGAAGTGTGAAGAAATCTGTGGTAGAAGAACACCAGAGAAAAAACAACCTGCATGTCATTCAAGTTCTATTAAACACACAACATAACATTTGAAACATGATGTAGCAAGAATGTATTAAAATTAAGAAAAACAAAGTTAAAAAAAATTAATGAATACAGAAAAATCGATTTCATATAAATGCTGTACATTTGAACTTTACATTCATCAAAGGAAATGTTTCACAAACACCGAATCAGCATATTAGAATGACTTTTAAAAGATCATGTGACACCTAATGTAAAGGCTGTTGAAATTTCTGCTTTTTAAAATTTTGCATAATACATTACATTAAACATTATAAAGATAGAATACATAGCTTGATCACTACAAGTAAATTTGGGCATCTCAAAATTATAGTGTACAATATAAAATATACATAATAAATTGTTCTTAATGATAATGTAGGAGCCCTTGTATGCTGGTTAGATTCAGAATTACATTTTTTAGAGTTATAACCAATCAATTTGAATGATTTAGTTGGGTGTTAAAAGAGAAAGTTTCTTACAGCGCATTTCCAAGTCATGTATTTTTATTAGCTATTTGAGTACATTATGTGAGCAGAACCTCCATTGATGCCCTCTCATTTCAACCCTTCTGTCCATAATTCCTCTAGTGCAAATGAACTCAGAGCTCTGTTTCACTCTTACCTCACTCCAAGAGTATCACATTGTGCAGGCGATGCAAACACTGCATTACCTGTCCAAAGAGCAGAAAAAAACACCTGTCTGGCTGCGTGCTCAGGGCTACTTAACCACATCCCGTTTACCAGCCTGAACACAGAGTAATAAGGATTGTGTGTGCAAGTGAGTGGGAAAGAGGGAAAGACAGAATGGACTAGATTAGTTTTGTGAAAGCACCAGTGCAAGGAAATAGCAAAAACATATGCAAAACTCTGTTCAAATTTATTTAATTACATAAAACATTTTTATACATATCAGTTTTCACTGATTAAAAGAAAGTGAGTGAAACTGAAACTAAAGCAAAATCCAAACCAACCAAGGAGGTAAAAATCATATAACTATTTACTACCATGTCAGGAAAAAGAGAATGTTTTTCTGAGTTTTTCAAACACCCACGAAATCTACATATATTTCAATAAAAAATACTGTAAACACATTATAGTATTTATAAATTGAAATGACTGTTTTCTATTTTACTGCATTTTAAAAAAAGAATTCAGCACAGCTGAACTTTCAGCAGCCATGATTCTAGACTTCAGAAATCATTCTAATATTCTGCTTTGCTGCAAAAGCATTTCTTATTATTAAGTATTGAAAACAGATGTGCTGCCTTTGAATGCGAGTGTATGCACATCTTTGACTCAGCATATTTATGGTGCAATGTGCTACTGTAAAGATGGTCTGTCATACTGAACTCATGCTGAGTCTCATGTTTCTGCCTCTTACAGAACTTCACGGATACTTTACCATTTAGAGGTGTCCCTCCATCCCAGGGAGGTTAACCACTAACCTGTGTGTGTGTGTGTGTGTATGTGTGTTCATGCGCCCAAGTGGGAGATGATGCTAATGGATAGTGTCTGTTGTGCTTGTATTTCCATTGTTCTGTAGGATTTTTGAGAAACACAGCAAGAGAATGAAAAACAGAACAGGCAGTTGGGAACATAAATTATGGGACTGGAGGATGATGATAAGTAATTGGAGCTGGTGAAAGGATAAATGAGTTACTTTCTACTGCATGGATCTTCTGTGACTTGAACCTGCAATCATTTACACTTTTCTCTGAAAAAGAGTCTTCCGGACAGAAACACCTCTGCTCAGCCTTCATCATTCTCATCACCTTCATCATCCTCACCATGACACAATCATATGTGCAATCTCTCTTCAGACATGTTTACCCACGTTACCCACTGACTGCACCAAGGATTGTAACTAAATATTCTGTTTCTTTTTTCCATTTCGAAAGACAACACCTTTTCTGAGCTAGACGGGTTACCGATTAATCAGTTCCACTTTGACCGCACACAGACTTCCACCAGACAATCGTGACTTTCAAGTAATCTAAGACTTTAAGTATTACTCTGCTGTAGAAATTTTTAACAGGCCACTTTATCAGAGAATCTTTTGAGACTAGCTGAAAAGACATGAGTTTGACATTTGAAAAGCTGAAAAGACATGAAAAGTCATTTTCTGTGGAAAATACAGCAGAAAATATAATATTAAAACACATGTTGAGCCGTAAATTTGCCTACTAAAAGTATTAGAGAATATTTCTATTCTCTAAAACAAGCTAATAATGTGCTTCAAAAAGTCAAAACAATAGCCTATAAAATTGACTGAATCAAACTGAACACATAAGACTGGCAACAATTTTTTTTATATTAACAATTACAGATTTAGAGTTTTTTCTCAATATGAACATTGTTATCACATTACATCACATAGACAATCAACTTGGTGGAGTGAAAAAAGATACTTTGACCTATGTTTCCCATAATTGACTTTGTAATACATTAAAAGGCAGACAGTGAGTGTCAGAGCTCAACAGGGGTATCTCATCACTGTGTTTGAAGGGTACCACTAAAGGGATTCTAAAAACACTCCCATCTATTTACAGTTCCTGCAGGTAGTGCATGACACTCAAACTCTTGACCTTTGGGTTACAAGCATAACACTCCAACTATTGGGTCTTGTTGCTAAAAACACTGGATTTAAATCAACTTTTTTAGAATCAGTGCCGGGAGTAATAACTGCCCTTTTGCTCTTTTTTTCCCCTGTGTAACGTGAAAATGACTCTCGTTTTTAGCTTTCATCCACTCCTAAATAATACAAAAGAAACCTAACAGACCTAAGGTTGAGCGGCTCATTAATAACTTGTGTAAAGCAGCCACAGAGTGAACTGAACATGTGACTGGCAACAGGTGCGACTCTGTGAGGTAACAGCATAAACACAGTTAAACACTCAATCATAGTTTATTTCATTTTCAGCACAGGTGCTGTCATTCGGTTCTGACGCATAGAGCTGCAACTCAATGTGCACTCCATCCAGCACTATAAACCTCCAGTAAAAGTCTTTATATATTTTACTCAACAGAACTTACCTGTGTGGCAGAGCTCAGAATAGACAGACATGACCGGGAGGCAGTAGAGGATGTTGCTCCAGTGCTCAGGAGAGTCGCGCCATTAGTTTTCGTAGTGCGTCTGTTTCTGTCCTGAACTATGCGAGCATCTCAAACAAGCGCGCATCCTCCATGCGCACAGCACGCGAGAGACTGCGCAACAGCTCCACGCGACGCTCTGATTGGTGCGTCAAAGCTGGACGCCCTCAAAATACCTGAACACTTGCCTTTATCCACGCCATAAAAACAGCAGGGTACACCTATACGCCTATAATAACTTTTTATTAATTAAAAAAAACAAACAAAAATAAATCAAATAACACAAAATGGCAACTAGTTCAGAATTAAGAATCAGAGTTATGATTCCATATTCGTTACGATTTTAGAGTTGTAAAATGACTGTAGCAACTATTGTATTTTCATCATTAACATTTGTACAGGTCACAGCGTCTTGTTTGCAATCAGTGACCTATATCGCCATCTGTTGGCCTTAATAAGTAAAATAAAATGACGCCAGCTGTGCTATTGTGTAAAAAAGTAAATAAAAAACAACTGACACAGAGTAAATGAGGAATGTTTTATTATATTATTATCCTGCTAGAGACATTTTATGAAACTGCAGTTAATTTATAAAAACATTTCAGACAATTGCAACTCTACGGAGTGTATCAGCTCCTTAGACTGTGATGCATTATTTTACACTGGCTTTGCTGGTCTTGATAATAATCGAACTGTCAGTGACTTTGGTATTAAAGAATTCAACCATGAACTGGTTCTTCAGTTTGTGGAGGAAGTGAATGTACCTCACTCCTGACCCGTACTTGGAGAATACGTGGGAGACCTATAAACATTAAACACAAGTCATGTGGGCACATAAATATAACATACTTACAAATATAAATACATCAAGATGTACGTGTGTACTACCTTTTTCCAGGTGTGTGAGTAATTCTCCAGGTCCTCTTCAGGGTTATATGTGTGCTGCTTGATGACCGTCTTACCATCAGCACCAAGGAGCTTCACATCAAGCTGATAGATAGATTTATGAAGCTGACTTTCCTCATACCTACAAAACGAAGAGAAACAACCAGACATTTTAAGTGAATCTTAGTGTATATTAAACCTGTAATTAAGTTGAATTATAGATTTTAATTATAGATTTATAATAATATAATCTGTAATTATAGATTTATCTATCTATAATCTGACTATTTCTAACCTATTTCTAACTTTATCTATCTATCTATCTCTCTATCTATCATCTGACTCTTTACTTAAACTTTTAACTTCTAAGACTATTTCAAACTTTCGCCTTTCTCAAGCCAACTTAGTTTGTCTAGACAAACTTTTTTATCTAGTTAAACCTGTTGAAGTCTTTTCAACAAATAACTGCAACAATACAAACTGATTTTAAAATAGAAAACATAGCTATGTGTCACAGATTAAATTGTCCAGCTATGTCAGAATTAATTCAGAATTCCTGGTGCTTTTTTCTTTAGCCACAAACTATTTGAATCTGATGAAAGGCAGGAAGACATTGCATTACAGTAAAGTTCCTTTCAAAGTGCCCCTATTATGCCTTTTCAAATATGATCGTTCATGCAGTGTGTCATGTAGCTGTATGTGAACATAAACTATCTGCAAAATTGTGACGCCGATAGTGCACGATAAATAAAGTTATTGTCTATCAAAAAAAAAAGACTCACATTCGCCTAAACGAGTCGTCAGCTATTTTAATCTTTCTCTGTTACAGATACACGTCACTAAGTAACATATTTATATTTGCATATCCACCCACGTTCTACGTCGTGAACAACTTGCCCCACCCACAAACAGTACAATTTCTGCATGGATTACATGATTTTATATGCCGTTCCGAAAGATGAATCTACAAAGAATGCGTGGTTAACATTAATTTTTTCAACAACACCTCAGCTGTAAAATCTCTTGTTTTGTTTGCATCAATTTACTGATGACTGCTTTTTCAATCTTGGAGTACAACGCGATATTCATCAAACGCTTGGTTTTAAAAGATGGATCAGTGTACAGTTTATTTGGACCGGCTTGTTCCTCTGAACTTCTACCTGTAAGTATGATTAATCA
>JAUMHI010000040.1:8887392-8925236 GCA_032359435.1 Enteromius unitaeniatus | reverse complement strand
ACGGCACGCTCTCTCTAGTTATTTTGGTGAGAGTAACTCAAAAGTAATACAAGAGTCATGTAACACATTACAATTTTGAATCAGTAATATTGTAAAGTAAGGCATTACTTTTAAATAACAGTAACAAGTAATACATAATGTATTACAGTTTGGAACTTGCACAACACTGATAATAACTGTCAATGGCACACTCCTGATTGACATTTTATATTTGTGGCCATCATTATACAACATATTCGATGTTGTATAACACACTGCGTGTGCCTGCACTGAGAAACAGGTCCAATGAGGGAAACCAATGAGGGAACCCTATTAAGACTCAATACCCAAGTTGGTCAGTAAATAACAAATTTTAGGAATGTACCATAATATGTAAATTAGAAGAATGTTGTGTTATGTATTTCATGCACCCCTTTCATGTATACTGTCAATGCATTAATCAGCACCATGGCAAAAAAAAAATCATATTTTACTAGAGCTGCAAACTCTGCATTGAAAGAGATGTAATCAAATTGCTATGCATTTCAGAATAATAGCAGTAAACACCTCCTTATTGAGCTGTTCTCAGACTAGAGCCGCAAACTATGTAGTTTGGTTTTTGCACTTGGCAGGTTTGCTTTGTATTAATGAAACTCTGCAATTGCTTTTAGTGTGGTTCATTTAAATGTAAGTGTAAATACTGCCATCCAAACATTTGTGCTCACCAAACAAGTCATAAAATATAAAAGCTGTCCAATAAGGTTGTGACTGTCACGCCGTCTCTGTCTCAGTGCACTGATCCCAGCGCAGTAACTGGCATCCGCTCCCTGTCACCTGATTACCAAACGAGAAACACCCGTTGAAACTTACCTGCCCTAGATAAAAGACACACACACCAGTCAGTTGACGGTGGAGCTTAAGGTAACAAGGCTTACATTTCCTCATTTCTCGTTTACTTACCTACTTCTCTGAGATTGTGAACTCGATGACTGACTGCACTTGAAACTAACCAGCACTGAGCATCATGATCCTTGCATCCAACCTAATGTAAGAGAAACACCTTTATACCTACCTGAGATACTCACCTTACTGTATGTCCTTACCTGAGCCGTAGCACGGAATGGAAAAAGACAGCGAAAAGACAGACTCGCACTCACGAACCGAGTTTCTAGAATACCACCTGATGTAAGCACATATCATGACACCTGCCTTGTATACTCACCTTTATGTCCCTCTGAATCCTCAGCATCATGTGGAGTGAGTAAGTGATCAGGAGATCGCTAACGAACTTTGTTAAACTTACCCATTGACTTACCTGAGTGAATGATCTGTATCTGAGAAGCGATCTGGAGATCACCTACTAGGAGGCCTACCTGTATAGCGATCAGAAGATCGCTTTGTTAATGGCTGAGTTGCTTATTCTTTATGCCTGCCTAACCTCTTCAGTTCCTTGTTGGTTGCAAATATCTATTTGTTTCAATACAACTCCTTTATTTGAACTTCACTGTCTTCCTAGTGCTGTGTCTGAGCGTTACAGTGACCATATCTTTATGCCTTTTGTTTTGTATCTTTAGGTTCGGTATTAAAAATTACTTTTCTGTCAAGACAACTGCTGGAAGATTTTAGCATGTTAATAAATATGAGAGTGTTAATGTATTTGGTCTCAGCTAATGCTGAACTGCTGCTGCTGCTGTTGGTTATTAGTGTTGTTGTAGATTATTGCTGTTGCTGTAAAGCAAATGCAGGAACTTGCTTCTGCCAATACATATGCTGATACGGTGCTGTAAGTAATTATAATAGCATATGCAAAAACCTGTAGCAGATCTGTACAGGTGGAGCTGGGGAAGGTGGAGGGTTTTAGAGAGAAACCCTGAAAGTGCACTGCAAATGTTCTAGTGAATGCTAACAAGCCATTTAAATGTAGAACAGCAAACTTATTTGCTTCATATGCAGCATGAACCAATCATCCCCAATCAAAACTGTGAATTTAATCAGTTTGTGTTAATGACACGTCAGTCTGTGCCATCTAGAGTTTCATGACAGAACTTGGCATTGTGAATGCTAAGCCAACCAGGACAAAACATCATTAATTACTAACGAGTTGTCAACATGACCAATGTAGATTGTACTTTTTAATGGATCATAAACCTCATGACTGACAAATAAATGACTGTTACGAACAGACTGTTACGACTGTAAACTCTGCAGGAAAGTGGACCTCGAAGGCCAGAGCTGAGACCCCCAGATATACAGTAAGGGGTGCCCATGTATGCAAAACATATATTTATAATAGAGCAAGAACATCAGTGTATGCAACAGAATCTGTTATTTTTTCCCAGGACTTGTTAGTTCAAGATAATAGGCTGATATTAACAGTCTCATGATGGCAAGTGCTCTCATGGCACAGTGATCAATTCAAATAGTTTGTCTCTCAAGATTTGAAATGGTAATGTAGCAAATTATGGCTATAATTTTGCTGAAATGTCAAATTTCAGCAGTTGTTTGTGAAGCTTGAATATTCAGTGAAATTTTTGCTATATTATAATGGAACAATCTGAGTCATTAGTTTTAGTATAATGAAGGCTTTTTTTTCTTTTCCATCCAGTGTGGGAGCAGCTACTAGCTCTCTGTCTATCTCTCATTCTTGATTCTCTGTATTTCCCCCCTTTTCTTGTCTTGTTTTCTTGTTTTTGTCTTTGTTCTGTAAAAGATGTGCTATAAAGGCAATTAATCTGCAAAATGACTGCCTCATAAAAGTGTCCTGCAGCACGCTTTGCCTGCAGCCGAAGCCATTTTGACAGACTGAGTCAATTCTGAATGAAATGGTTCATGGAATCACTGCAAGACAGACAACATCACAGAGGTAATAGAATAGCATTGTTATTGTTTCAAGGTTAATATCATGCATAATTAAAATTCCAATTATCTGGCTGGAGGGTTATTCTGAGCTATCTCATGAATATCAAACCATGCAGACAGCATACAGTGTTTGTGCACTTATAAGAAAGAGCCCACGGTCATTTGGTCTCCATTAAAAAGGTCAAGGTGTTCTGAACTTATCTATAGCTCTGAGAAAAAGGCAGAGGACAGGTGTGAAAATAACTGGAGGTCTATAGAGGGAAAGGAGAGAAGGAATGTGTCATGTTGTTTGTTGGCTCTTAGAAAGATAACTGTAGTGAACTGACCTTTGCGTTCAGTCTTTTAAGTTTATGAACTGATCAAACATGTGAGGTCTAAATTTAAAATGGTAATTTAGCCTGCCTTTAAGGCTGTCTCTGCTTGTCTCAGCCTCCCAATTCTGTCTGGATACTATTTAATTTGTATTTTTTATGAAGTATGTGGTTGGAGCTGGGTTTCAATGCATATTTCTTATTTCACAAGGTCTCGATTTGATTTGATTTTGAATTTGCATTTGATCTGTAGCTAAATGCCCATTTTGTGATTTGAACTCATTACTGATGATATAACTGTTCATTAAACAAACCAGTTCATAAAGGTTGTTCATTTCACTGTATATTAAAGGGGTCAAATTAAATTATTATATGGTGTTTTTGGTGTAACAGGCTATGTTGACATGCTTTAATATGCAAAAACACAATATTTTTAACTGTACATGTACAATGTTATAGCTCTTCTATATCCTGCCTTTATCAAACACATCATTTTCTACAAAGCCACTCCTTCTGACAAACACAGTCTGCTCTGACTGGCCAGCTGACCAAGAGCATTGTGATTGGCAGAAGACCACAAGCACATGGCGGAAATGCAACGCCCCTTCCCATAATCGCAAATTCAGCTTTCAAAATTGATGCACAGATTTTCTGTAGTTAATAATGTCTTATCTACTTTTGGAAAGCCAAATACTGTAAGTGCTTTTGCAACACTACTGATGTTACTGAAACCATGCCTTCTTTCTTTGCATGACCATTCGGTCTGCATTATGCAAATTTTACCACATTGTGACATAGACATATGGGGATGTGTTTTTTGAATGAGCTGTTTTAACCCGGTCTGGATCAGCCTCCTCTTTTAGATAAAATAAATCCTTTTTGAGCTTTGTAACACTGCAGATCTTATACATGCACACATACCACAGTTACATACCACACTAATGAAATGGAAAAATTGAAATCGCACCTTTTCTATATATGGCGCTACACCAGTTAATTACGCTATATGTTTTTGATTCACTAACAAGAATCGATAAAAGTCATTTGTTTGTAATTTGAACTTCCTTATGGTCTGTTACATAAAGCTAGTTGAGTTTAGAGCTGACAAAAACAAACTCTGGAGTGCCTGCACCAGAAAGCAAATGCCAATCACACTGTCATACCCAGTTTGATTCGGTTTTGTGAGAGAGTCTCTGTTGAGGATTAAGAGATTGTTGTGAAAAAAAATCATGAATTTAATTTCACACATTTGCAAGTAAGGATAACTGCTGCTTCCACAGGTGTTTGAGAAAGCGGCTAAAACAAAATATCTGACTATATAAATGTAAGTGTGTTAACTGAATTTGTTTCATAATTTATATTGATTAAGAAAGATTTTAAAAGAAAACATCCAAGTATACATATATATTTATATAGAATTGTGGCAAGGCACAGATCTGGCCAAGTTTACAAAAAAATTTCTGCTGCACTAAAGGTTCCTAGAGCTGTCCTTCAGAGATGCAGTCAGGAGATGGGAGAAAGTTGTAGAAAGTCAAGCATCACTGCAGCCCTTGACCAGTCGGGCTTTATGACAGTGTGGCCCGACGGAAGCCTCTCCTCAGTGCAAGCAGATGAAAGCCTGCATGGAGTTTGCTAAAAAATACCTGAAGGACTCCAAGATGGTGAGAAATAAGACTCTCTGGTCTGATGAGACCAAGATAGAACTTTTTGGCCTTAATTGTAAGTGTTATGTGTGGAGAAAACCAAGCACTTATATTCACCTGTCCAATGCTGTCCCAACAGTGAAGCATGGTGGGGGCAGCATCATGCTGTGGGGGTGTTTTTCAGACTTGTTCTAATCAATGGAAAGATGAATGCGGCCAAGCACAGGGATATCCTGGACCAAAAACTTCTCCAGAGTGCTCAGAACCTCAGACTGGGCCGAAGGTTTACCATCCAACAAGACAATGATCCTAAGCACACAGCTAAAATAACGAAGGAGTGGCTTCACAACAACTCTTTGATTGTTCTTGAATGGCCCAGCCAGAGCCCTGACTTAAACCGTATTGAGCATCTCTGGAGAGACCTAAAATGGCTGTCCACCAACATTTACCATCCAACCTGACAGAACTGGAGAGAATCTGCAAGGAGGAATGGCAGAGGATCCTCAAATCCAGGTGTGAAAAACCTGTTGCATCTTAGTAGCACACTTGTTGCACAATACTTAGTGATATTTCAGTTTTTCTTTTTTTAATAAATGTGCAAAAATTTCAACAATTCTGTGTTTTTCTGTCAATATGGGGTGCTGTGTGTACATTGAGGAAAAAAAAGCAAATGGCTGTAACATAGCAAAGAGTGAACAATTTAAGGGGGTCTGAATACTTTCTGTACCCACTGTATATAAAGAGAGAGAGAGAGTATAAATATATTTAAATAATTTTCATAATTATGTACTGCATAAATGAACATATTGAACATAATGAACATAAACATATGAAACATTGAAACACTGATATAGGGAGACTTCTTGGTACATTACATTACAGAGCAACTGATAATTGGCGTAAGGATTCACAGTTTGATCTTAATAATCAATACCAGAATCCTTCAAATGAAGAGAATAAACAGAAAGTCTGGTTACACATGGTGAGAGCATTCACCGTGGTAATCTCTTTATGGTAAAATGGTTTACAGGTGTGCAAGAGAGAGAAAGAAGGGAAGAGACAGAAAGAGAGGCAGGGAGTAATTGGGAGCCACTTAAACACAGTAGACGCTGATGATGAAAGCAAATCTAGACTGACAAGCCCATGCCTGGTTCAGAGTACCAAATACTCTGAGCACACAATAGAATCCTGATTGAGACAGAGAGAGGAGCGAGAAGCAGATAAAAAGATGGAAAGAACCAGAAAAAGAGCATGTGACAGAAAGAGAGCAGTGTGTTTAGGAGAGAGGGGGCCAGTGAAGTGGCAGTGAAGCTGTAATTAAGTGAGCAGTTCCTGCAGCAGGAAAATGCTAATTTCTCTGTTACTGTTGCTGCTGATTAGTCATCTAAAGCAGCTCCTAAAGAGAAGACTAAAGTCTCTCAGCATTTGGCTATATCTAGTTTAATATGAAAGTGTGGGAGGAAAGTTGTATGTATGCGTACATGTGTTTGTAAAAATAGCATTGCTGATTATAAAACAGTAATTATGTTTGTGTATCTGGTCTTCAAAAAATAAGTTCATTGCATTTACTCTGGAATCACGAATGTGATTTTTTTTTACTTCAAAAACTATGTAGGCTTATATTATTATGTATGTCATTTAAACAACTGATTTAAGCAACCTGGCCACATGAAAATATGTACTTCTGTGTGAATATGTACTTCTGTTTTTACATGCCTTACTGAATGTTTCCTCAGTTTGAAAGAGAAATGTGAAGAGTAAAGAGTGGAGCTAAAACAGATTCAGTACGTGAACCCTGATACATTTTTATTACGTTGATATAGGTATGTATTGCGACGGTTCAGAATTGAAATATCCATAGACTGTTGAGAACCGGAGCTCCTCGCTTACATTTATGCCATGTGACCAGGTAGGATTTAAAGTGTCTCAATGAATAAATTAATAAAAATGAGAAATAAAATGCTAATATGATATCAGATTTCCTCAATAACTAATGTTTTTACAGAAGAACTAAATATGAGATAAAAATGTGTTCTTAATTGAAAATCACAGCCAAACTAACAGCTATTCAATCACCCTACATTAAATCAGAAGTTTTTAGTCATTCTTATCTTCACAGACACATACAATTGACAACCTTGGTCTCTTCCTCCTGCTGGGAAGATAAGGAGTATATTAAAAATCAACATGAAATCAAAATAGACCCTATTTACTTTCTTAATGCATTTTTTTGGTTCTATTTGAACGACTCATTGGTGCACATTATTCCAAATAAAAAGAATTGCCTTTGCAATCAAAATCTAATAACTTACCCCTCATCCTGTTTACCTCAAAAATGTGTCATATTAAACAAGTGAAATAAATTGCAAATGGGAATTCACACTGAGTTTAAGATGTGCACACGTTGTAAGGGTTGCTGAAGAATGCGTAAGACCTCTAAAGATATTCCAGTATTTCTGAAATCATTTTGAAGAAGCTGCTTGCTTTCAAACAGTTTTATTAAATATATTAATAAAACAATCATAAATTATTAAAAATTTAATACTGTATGTTCTCCAGTATCATAAGCTTTTGTGTGTGTATTTCAATATACTATTTAATATAATTCTGTAGCCGCATATTGTATTCTCTTAGTGGCAAGACAACACTGTTTACCTGATATACCTCTTTGGTGAATCTTTCTGTTGGCCTGGCAACCTATTTACATGGTAGCAGGGGTCTACCATCCTCTCTGGTACCATCTGGCTCAGAACTGAGATAGAGCTGGCGTAACCCTGCTGACCCATGTAAACACACACGCATGAGAACACACATACACGTGTACACAAGTGTGTACACTGATCCACCCACATCCACCAGCAGGTAGGAACAGTGCTGGGCCATCTGCTTTACCCTCCATCCAGCAAATCTCCAAAGATCCCTTCCTCTTTATCGCTCTTCCTCCCTCTCATTCCATTTTAATTCTATTTTCATACTAGTTACACCAACAAATTCCTAGAGCTGCTCATATGAAATCTAAATTAGATATATTTTAGTGTGAGTAAATCCCTGTTTCCCCCAGGATCATGTATTTTGTTGTACAACTGAGATTTTGATCATCATTGAGCACTTTTTGTCATTGCTGATTTTGTTGTCAGCACAAAAAAAAGCTCATGAGAGCAGTATGTTATACAGATAAAGCGTCTCCAGTTGTTGAGTAGGGGATTTCATTTCTGTATTGTTTTTGATTCTTTGTTTGCTTTTTATTTTTTCCTAATAAGTGGTGGTAAATTGCTAAAATGCAATTTTTATTAATGCCTTGTTTTCGTTGTGGCCACAATCAGAGGTAGAAGGCGTGAACAACATTATTTCCCACACACTGCATTCAGACACACTTCCACGGCTTATCTGCTCAACTGCAATCAGAAAACAGAATGCAAACAACAGCATCCTATTATGCATTCACTGACAATCACAGTTTTAACAGAAAATTACTATAAAGTGGATTAGAAGCCCAAAATACTCTCATATATACAAGGTAAAAGTGTTTCCTCTAGGCCAACAAAAGTTATTTTTTTACATTTATGTTCATGCATTCATCCACTGACAGTATTGATGTAGTTATCAAATAAAATGTTGGAAGTTTAATAAAGCTTGTGGATTGATTAAAGAGAATATTAAATGGCTGTATAATGAGGAGTTAGTTTCGTGTTGAATAAAATAATCAGTTGATACGCTGTTAAATTATTTTAAATATTTGTATTTATAGTCTTAATATTATTGTGTATAATTTATTAGCTGAAATGCTCTCTTTGCCATGAGAACAACAGCATCATGAGAAAAAACGTGATCTCTGGATCAATGTGCCCCCTGGTAAAAAAGAAGTGTGCTTAATTGAAATAAAAGTGCACTTGTGTACATTTCAAAAACCTTTTATATTATTTATTAAATGAAAGGCAGCTTAAGTGAACTTAAAGTATGTTACGATCACCGGCCGATCAAGCTCCACCAGAGGGCACTGCACCCCGTACAGTTATGTGTGTTACCCCGTGTGTGTTTCTGCATTGTACTCTAAGGACTCTTATTATGAAGTGTGTTTTCCTTGTTCAGTCTCTGCTCCCTTGTTAATTCCCATTTGACAACTGATCAGCTCCACCCCCTCGTTAACCCTCTTGTCTCTACTTTAAAAGCAATTTGCATGCAGTAGTCTAACCGTTGAGTATTGTGAGTTTACCTCCATACAAAGCGGTCTCCCCATGTTTCCTTTCCGAGTGTTTTTCGCCAAGCTTGCAGGTGGATCCACACACCCTGTCTCCCTCATTACAGTACACTTTTAATGTTTCTGCCATTTTAAACACTTTTAAAGTGTGCTTTGTAACAACGTCAAATTAAAAGGTCTCCTTAATAATTGTTTTAATAACCTTGTCTTGTATTGACTTTAGTTTGTAGTAAAAAAAAAAAAGAATTACATTTAATTCCATCGTCCCCAGTGCACATTTTCAGACTACTTCCAGCTCTATTGTCCCAAATGCTTTTACAAAACCGAGTGTCGCCCATGTTCTGCCTCCACCCAACCACGTGGTGCTCCTTTTCTATTTCTATCTCAGTATCTCTCCACCAATTCAGTTTTTCTGTCTGTGGCTTGAGCCCTGCAGCTGAGGCCTGCACTTCAGTGGATTCTCGTAATTGAGTTTTAAGTAATTATAGAAGAGCTAATGCATCTTAAATGTCTTTAAATTAGGAATAACGATTCTTTACACTCACTTTACATAGGCTGGCGGCAAGAGCAGTTTAAATGCTTATATGTAAGTGGTTCTACTTGCTAAGGTATCAGCAGTGTATTTGTTTTAGCCCATCCATTCTGAAGCGTTTTTTAAATCAGGTGGGTTAGTTGGTGTAAAGCTTCCCCATCCAAAACGAAAATAGCAGTATGAGGTGAGAAAAAGATTGTAACCTTTCTATTGCCCTATGTAAAGCACCAGGGATCAGATGGAAGACCCTCTGAGGAACATCGAGGAACACTTAGGAAACTGCAAAAACTGTAAAAGGGAACAGAGAAACGCAAAAGGATATTTGACATTGTTCCGAGTAAAACCCACCATTTGGAATCGCTCAGAAACATACAAATCTTAGACAAAGAGAGCAAACACCTTTAATCTGCAACTTTATATCTCTGGAAATAGAAAACAGAACCCTTGAGTCTCTAGATCCCCTGACCTCCACCCTAGAAGCTTCCATCTTAAGCCATCCACATCCTAGAGGAATCTTTCTTTCCTTGCACCTTTTCTTTTCTTTTCCTTTCTAAATTAGTTGAGTTTGTTCAGTGTTTTTTTTTAATGCATAATTCTCCCTGAACAAATATTCCCCTTAAACTTTCTATTGTAAAATACTGTGTTTTACTCCAAGGGATCTTTTTTCTCAGAGGCCTGATGTCCTGTGGTGCATGTGCTCAGCCAAGTGTAGTTTTAAAAGCATTGTATAGTGTTAGAAACAGAAACTGGTTCAGATGGAATATATTTCCCATGAATTACATCTGGAGAGTCAGCATGTTCTCTATCAGGCATTGGCAGCCTCTGCATGGCTATTGTCAGCCAGCATCATCAATACATCTTTGTCCTTAGGTTCTTCTGTTTAGCTGTTTTTATATGACTTTTTAATCTTTGATAGCAACTTCTTTGTTTTCTTAAACAGTGTGCACGTGCTCCTGTTTCAGAGCCTGTGCGTGTATCTTTTGCCTTGTTAAGGTGATTCAGTGTGTTGCTAAGGGATCTCTGAGCCTTCAGCTGTCTCTACAAAGCTTTTCAATTAGCCCTTAATTGCCTAATTACCTCTGGGCATCAATGAGCAATGGAGAGAAAGAGAAAAAAGGGGAAGAAAAAAGATGAGTGATCTAAAATAAAATTCAGCGTTTTAGTCGAGAGGTCAAGGAAGGTTTGGGATGGTCCAGGTAGCCCCTGCTGGTAGACAATGTGATTGCACCATCTGAAGAAAACTATTTCTCTATTAAATGGCATTTAAATACAGCAGTGCATTATTATTATTAACGCACTGTCCAGATACAGAAAGCATTTCTTCCCTATAACTGAAATGAAAAAGTATCTGCACATTCCAATTGACTCTTCTTTGCTTTATTCCCTCAATATAAATAATACACATTATAATGTTCATGTATGTAATTAATATGACTCAGTACTTAAACTATAATGCTAAAAATGCACCTCCAGAAAAAGTGAGTATACGTTTATTTAATGAATTTTGCAAATAGCCTTTCCTAATAATGTGTTTTGCAAGTTTCACATTGAAAGAAGTTTACAGTCTCTCAGAGAACTGTGCATCACCACACAAAGGGAAAGGGGTGGGGTCAGCAGAGCATTTAAAGGATAATGCAGTGAAATGTCTTTTGGTGTGAAAAGAGCTGTTTTTTGCAGGGAGAAAGGGTATTGTTTTACACTACCACTAAGAAAATTCTAACCAAAGTATGTTATAAACTTTTGATTCAGACTCAACTGAGGGCCACAGTTTTGCTCTAACTCTAATCAAGCAAACCTGATCCAGACAATCAAGGTCTTCAGGATCACTAGAAACTTTCAAGCAGGTGTGAGTTGGAGCTAAACACTGCAGAACTGTGGCCCTCCAGGAATTGAGTTTGGTACCACAGCCCTGAAAAATCATGTCAACTTGGAAAATGGGCATCTGATGGGCTCTTTAAAGAAAAATTCATGAATCCATGAAAAATGAAAATGATAATAATTATTGTTAAATGTTACATGTACTTTCTATTATAATAACAATTAATTATGCATAATTACATGTAAGTAACCCTAAGCTAAACATTAATCCTAACCCTAGCCATACAGTAAGTACATGCTAATAATTATTTTTTCGAACAGTATAAGAGCCACTTTGCCAGCCAAGCAGTAACATTTATTGGGATGAATGATAATACTAATAGATTTCTCCAGAAATTGTAGGCCACATTAGTTTTAGTTCCTTCAAAATACTTTTCATAATAAAGAGTTCATAAGTTCTTGTGGTGGCAGCATAACAGGAAAATGCCACATGATGCATGTGGAGCTTCAGACTGAATCTATTTTCCACTTTTCTCTATCTCTCCCTTTCTCTCCTTCTGATCTCTCCAGAAATGTAACTCTCTCTCTCTCTCTCTCTCTCTCTCTCTCTCTCTCTCTCTCGTGATCCCCCTCCCCCCAATCTTTCTCTTTCTCTTTCTCTTTCTCTCTATCTCTCTCTGGAGAGCTCTGAGGGAAGCAGTGAAGCGCCACAGCGAGCTCCTGTCTGTCACAATCACACATGTTTCCCATTAATGTGACAAACACAGTTGACATCCAATTTCCCCCATGCGCGCCAGCTTCCCACAAAATGGATGATGAGACTGCAAAACCCCCGTTCATGATAAACAGTGGCGTTCCTCTGCCTCAGGGGAGGAATCCACACAAACAGCGCCATCAAACACATGAATGGCATCTCATCTCATACTAAGTGAACGACCAGGGCAGGTGCGAGGGGAGGGGGTGAACGGAGATGCGCAGTGGCAGTTGTTATTTGCGCAGAGCGGATGTTTCTAGCGGCGGAGGCAGAAGCTGACACAGACACTGCGGCGTACGGGGCTCTGACAGGCCGTTTAACTGTGCCATCATGACCTCTTGTTATGCCTGTAACAAACAATAGTCCTCAAACTCACTGAACAAATGTCGACTGTGTCAGAAGAACTACCAGTGAAACTCTTTTGGCATTCTGGGATGCCACTGTCAATCTTTACAGCCTCTCCTGTGTCATTTGACGTCATGACCGCACAGCCTCAGCGAAACCAAGAGGCCTGGCAAACCAAAATAAAAAACAAGAGGTATTGGTGTCATTTGCTGCCTCCTGCTGCCACCTGGTGGTATATTTATGGCAGCAGTTATGAAAAATCAATGACGGCAGAAATGCAGCACACACTGGCTATGATTATTCATTAGAATGGCAGCCTTTAAAAGACAACAACAGGCCTTATGAGGAAACTGCTGAGCTGCGCACAAAGTGAATGCATGGAATCCGATTACTTTATCTCTCCCAGTGGGAAATCAAACATTTACTTTGAACAAGAAAACTTGGGGTTTCCATTACTCTCTGTCTCTCTCGTTCTTCAGGCGCACCCCAACACAACCGCTCCAATTGTGCAGATTTTCCTATTAGCATCAGGTCAATAGTCTTCTTTAGTTTCCTCTATGCTACATTCTCAGTGAAACCATAGTAAATCTGAGTGAAATTAAATTACTAGTTGGTTTAATTGATTGCTGTAATAAGTCTTTTAGTAAAAGCACTTTCAGTTAACTGTTTGGAGGGGTTTTACAAAGCAAATTCATTTTTTTTCTTGTTTTCTTTCTGGGCTTTCCTTTTTCTTGCCTGTCTAGTTGCATTTTCTCACTGTTGTCTGTTGGTTCTCTCCACCTGCAGGAGGGTGAGTTTCTGCATTGCTTGGGTTTGACTTGAGTCTTGTGTTACACCTTGATGAACTCTAGGACCTGGAGGCAGCAGGTGAGTAGAATTAAGAGGAGGGGCACCAGAGTATTATTACAGCATGTGAGGGATTGAATGCTTTAGTACTGGTGTGCTGGCGTTCCCTGTCGACACTTTCACTCGTACTGAGTCTGCTAGGACGCTATAGGAAAAACTCATTTTTTCCCCCTAACTGAAGCCTTTTTTAATCACGCAGTGAAACTACACGGCCATTGGTTGTGCAGTGATATCTAGATAAACCTTTCGGTTGGATGCCGTGCTGCGCCAACCTATGGCCGCGGCTCCTGCCAAAGCTCTCCTGAGGGCGACGAAAGTCACAGCGCAGGCGATCAGCAGATCAATGGCAAGCCTCATCGTGCTCAAACAACATCTCTGGCTTAACCTGATGGAGATAAAGGACGCTGAAAAGGTTCCGTTTCTCAATGCACCAATCTCACCGACCAGACTTTTTGGCCCTTCCATCGAAGGATTCGCAGAAGCTTCATGGAGGCACAGAAGTCATCCCAGGCAATGTGACACTTCTTGCCCAAGCGCTCCACTACATCTGCCACAGCAGCCGCCAAGGAGGCAGGGGCAGGAGGTGAGATCCCAGAGTAGTGCTGGACCCTCCGCCACCGGCGTCCTTCTGATCTGCATCGCAAGAGAGTGGGGCAAAGTCTTGCCACGGCCGGACCACCCCGCAAGCTGCTCCGCTTCTGTCCTCTACCTTGCACAGTTCGGGGTATGGTCTAATGGCCGCATCCTTATCAGTACTATGCCTCAGCCTCTTTCAAAAGCGGCCGCTGCAATACTGGTTGAAAGTGTGGGTGCCACCACAGGCTTCAGCTAATAATAGACGGAGCCTGCATCGCAGCTCTCCGCTTATAGAAGGGCACCCAGTGGGTGCAGAGATGTGTTCCCTTCCAGTGTGCAGAAGGAAAGTGATTGTGACAGACGCCTCCAAGAAGGGGTGGGGCACGCTCCACTAGGGCTCGCCGGCCTCAGGCTTGTGGTCAGATGCAGACAGTATTCAAGTAGTCTTGAAGCAAAGGCTTTCTAAGTGGGTTGTGGATGCTATTTTGCTACAAGTGAAAGTGTCAAAAGGGAACAAATAGGTTACTTCCGTAACCCAGGTTCCCTGAGACACGCGAACAAGTACTGCGTTCTGTGCCACGCTGTAAGTGCTGTAAACGTGTCACGCTGTAAAAAATAAACTGGACAGATCTATTGTACATTAATTCAGGCCTTTGGCGTATAAGAGAGATGTGCTGCTGTAATTGCTCCAAAAGGTAGACATACCAAATATTAAAATTAAATGGATACAAACAGCACGACTCATTTCTACTGACAGAGCAACCTGCATGAAAATGATCAAATTCAATCATATTTTAGAGGCAAAAAGGTTTCAGATCTGTCAGGTGTTCTAACAACCACTGTATATCTTAACGAGAGAGTTCCTCCTAAAATGAAGATTCTTTCATCATTTGTCGACAGTGCTATATCACTTCTTTTGAAAGATCAAACAAGTCTGAAAAGACAAATTATGTCATTTTGAGTTAAAACATCTCTTTAAAGTAGTATTTAATCTGTTAATTATGGGAATTAATTAATTTTGTATATTGAATAACATAATTTTGCTCTTGGAAACATAATTAAGTTCAAGTTAAATCACTGATCACTATTGTAAGTCACCACTGGGGGCCGCTGATGCGCGCAATGTTGATATGAACCTAAAACACGGCATGCAGGAATGCTGAAATCTAAAGCTGCTCATTATTGCATACCTAAAAAAACAGAATATATATACATGATCTATCAAGACGAAACATATAAAGCTGAATGCACAGATAAAAACATAAAGTTCAATATTTTTATTATTATTAGTTTGCCTATTTAGTTCTGATTTAGTTTACATGACAAAGCCTTATTTCATGAGCAAACATCATTGATCCTTTGAAATATATACATAGTTTTTACACTGTACGTCTGCATCTGCAGTTGATAAGTCAAGGAGTTTTTTTCAGTACACCTATCCTTCACACACTGTACATTGAAACATGATTCAGTCACCATTCACTTAAATGTACAAAACCTATGCATAACGAGTTTACGTTCAACAGAAGACCTTCACACAGGTTTGTAAAAACATGAGGGTGAGTAAATAAGAACTTTCATGACTTCACAAATAGGAGCGGACATAACATCAACTTGCAAAACATCCTGCTTAATGCAGAAGTTTTATTACTGAGAAAGATTTAACAGAAGCAGATGTCATAAACGCATTATGCTATTTTAAAATGTCTTACTGCCACAAGGAAATGATCTCATTATCTGTATCTACAAATACAGGCACCAATAAACACACAGCTCTTGTTCACAATCTTATAAGAGCTCTTGTGCTCTTTTAAACAATAAAATTGCAAGACATTATTAGGAATTTAAACACATTTTCTTAAAAGTCTGGCTTTGCAAAGCACATATAAACCATACACATAAAACAGAATCAACTTCAGAGTCAACAAGTCTACATCTTGTAATTACTAAACTTAAAAATATGGTTTTCTAGATCAAGAAAAGGGCAGTTTATTGGTCCTTTTGAATGCACAATTCCAGGGGATGTATCTGGTTCAAGTTCCCCATTCTGAAAAACAAGAATTTTGTGATTGCAAAAAGAATAGGTTTCCTGTGTGACATAAGACCTGGCCCACAGAAATGCTTCTCATAGAGCTACTTCAAAAACAAGTAAGTAGTACAATAAATATTTGTTGCCATAGTAACATGAGACAGAAATCAAATGACCACCTTTAGATGAATTTATATTTCAAATAATTCAAAACTTCTCAGCAGCAACAGTGAAGCGCTAGTACTAGAGTAAATAAGTAGCTTCTTTCATGTGCATTATGAGCTATCTTGCATTCTTATCACCTCTTGGTGTAGTCAAATCGACCACCAGCACTCAGTACACGCAAATTTACTCATTTGTCGTCCTTAATCTAGAGACGACTGCCTACTGATATAACATCATGTTTCCATTATTCTTAACACCATAATGAATACCACATCTTACTGAGAATAAATCCTTTTACAGATAAGTTTGCTTAACCTATATATATTCTTCCCACCTACACAACTGAAAACATTTAAAGGGCATAGTTCACACAAAAATAAAAATGTTGTCTATGCATTTCACAGAAGAAGAAAAAAATGCATGATCCTCTCATGGTGAATTATTTCTTTTAGGAGACAATATGACAGTACATAAATCAAATATGAGGCATAAAAAAACTCAATATAAAAGGATTTATCATATGCACTGAAGAAATTGAAAAGTTTGAATTCTCTCTGCAAGGGGCAGCAATTGAAAATCATTTGATTACAATTTCACATAAAAATGGAGTTCTATGGAAAAAAAATCCTGCCTAAAGTATTTGAATTTTTGGATGAACTGTCCCTTTAAGAATCCAAACAGAACCTTATTTGGAATTAAACTCCACTAAAATCTGAAACTGTCCGAAGATAAGATCCTATTTAGAAGTTTTCTGCACTTTGTCAATGTTCATAATTCGCTCTGATTTCTGCTCTTCAGTGACATAGCTGTGCTTAATGTGTTCCGTGAGCAGTTTTTGTTATTCTTGACCTTTGTGAAATGGTTCTGGATGTACTTGCGGAACTTTGTGGTGGCGAAGCAATACACCAGTGGGTCTAGTAGGCAGTTGAGCCCCATAAGCATAAGGGTGATCTGGTGAGCATCATTTAAGCGTTGGTGAGTTTCATCGTTCCAACCTTTCCTCAATTTCAGCACAGACAATGCCCAGGGACCCTGAACCACATGGTGGGGCAGGAAACAGATCACAAAGACACCTATGACAGCACACAGCATCCTCAAAGCTCTGCGCTTGTTACCACTGGGGCGCTTTCCAGTGCTGGCTCGAGGCTGACTAATGGGTTGCGTCAGAAGAGCACGCGCAATCAAAATGTTGCAGATGATCACCATCGAAAAAACAAGAAAGAAAAGGCCAATAATGATGAAGTGGGTGATGGCCACTGCGTATTTAGCAGATTCCTCATTGTTGTGATAACCTTCAAAACAACGACGAATTTTATTGTCCTCCTGTATTCCTGGCTGAATTAAATATGTAACTGCAGCAGCAAGAGTGACAACCCAAATGAATGTTGAGACGATTGCTCCACGTTTCCAGCAGTCAGAAGAAGCAGCCACTAGCGGCCTGGTAACGGCCCAGTAACGGTTAACGCTAATGACAGTAAGGAAGAAAATAGAGCAGTATGTGTTGATGAAGAAAAACGAGCCTGTGATACGACAGAGGGAATCTGAATACTTCCAGTCACCACGATTCATGTAGTAGCCAATCCAGAACGGTAAAGCGGACACAAACAGTAAGTCTGCAACGGTCAAGTTGGTCATGTAGATTCGAATTTCATTCATGGCTTTAGACTCGCGCATATGGTGCAGCACATAAAGGGCATAGCAGTTGAATATTAACCCCAAGGCAAAGACCAGGCCATAAAATATAGGAAAGACAGTGTAACGAAACTCTGAGTCAATGAATTCATTTGAGTTGGCAGTGCTGTTATTTCCAACGGTCGCAGTGGTAGGTGTCGTCATCTTGTGCACCTGAGAACAAAACAGACCAAAAAGGCAATATACAATTAAATTTATTTCCTTCTAATGTATTTGAAATAGTCATCTAAAAATGATATTGCCTGGTACAATGTTTGATACTGTCAGAAAGCATGATATTCACACTCATGTTCATCCTTTTGGGCTGGTCACACAAACACACACTCTGCACTGAATATATTTGGCCTACTTTTTAGAGTGGTCTCTGCATTTAAAGTGCCCCTATTATGCCTTTTCAAATATGATCTTTCATGCAGTGTCATGTAGCTGAATGTGAACTTAAACTATCTGCAAAGTTGTGACACCGACAGTGCACGATAAATGAAGTTATAGAGCCTGTTCACATTCACCTAAATGAGTCGTCAGAAATGTGAATGTTTTTCTGTTACGGATCCACGTCACTAAGTAACAGTAACATTGAATAATGTCTGTCTGTCTCATTATGTTTAGAGGTGCTCTATGGGATTTTGCAAAACACTAGGAGTACACTAGGCGTACACCAAAGCAAAAACAAACTTTAACCAACCAATCGGCAAGAAGAGGTGGGGTTTAACGTGCGCAAACAAACTTCGGCCAACAAATCGGCAAGAAGAGGTGGGGTTTAACGCGCATTAAACACCACCTCTTCTTGCCGATTGTTTGGCCGAAGTTTGTTTTTGTTGCGGTGCCCAAAGTGTTTCTATTGGTATTGTAGCCTCTGTGTTGTCTTTCGAGAGCGTTTTTTTCCCCCAGTGTATTTAGAGGGCTTCACACGAGTCGTTTACGAACCATTTAGAAATTAGGTAAAATGAAATCTATTTTTGGAGAAAAGTGTTTTTTGACCTTGCATACATGTAAACCTGTTTTAAGAGACTCATAAAACAATATTAGAAACCTTTAAAATGGCATAATAGGGGCACTTTAACTGACATCCATTTTGATTTTTGCTTCTTCTGTGCAAGTTTGCGATTACTGTTAGAAGATTGTATAACTCACCAGTCCGTAATGACAATCTCAGGCTGACAGTCATCCAGCAGTTGGTCCCATAAACCCTCAGCCTTCAAGTCCACACACTGCTCCAAAGAGAACCACCTGAGAATAAGAAACACAAAGCCAGAGAGATTATATATATCTTTTATCACCCTGAAGAACTGACAAACCATGTTTTTACTGTAAGGAACGCTGTTTGAAATATTTCTGACAAGAAAATAATTTCTCTTGGACTGGAACTTGACCAATGCCTTTATGGGTTTTTGTGACAAAGTAAATTTTTCTCCCAGAAGTGAGACTCACCTGTACTGAGGCAGACCACAGACCACAACCCCTGGGGGAATTCCACTAGTGTCATATGGTAAAACTTCTGTACTAGTTTTCCAGCCAGTGAAATTACCTACAATTAACATCCAGGTAAAAGATTCAATTACTTTTTTTATTAGCAACCAAAGACAGTAAGAACATTTTGTGTTTAAAGTTCAATCCATCAACAATTCATGTTGACAATTCAAATATTATATAACATATTTCCATTGCAATTCAGCAGATATAAGCTCATGGTGAGATATTTAGGCAGCAAACATACTGTTGTTCACTCACCATCGGGCTCAAACTGAGGTGGCTGGTTTGAAGGAGGTGGCATTTCTGATCGTGGGGGTTCAGGTGGTGGGATGGTGTGGTTTACACCTGGTTGATGAACAAGAATAAATGATTGAAAGGTTTTACTAAATGAAAAGGTTTAGTTTCTATTGCGGTAAAATTGTATTGCATTTAATTCATTTTTTATGTAAAATATAAATTTAGCCAAATAACAAAAACATCCAAATAATTTAAAAATAACTCATGCAGTAGCCTAGAATTTTAATAAACAGTCTACAAGTTCCAACATGAGAGGCACATTTTGGTAGTATGCTTTGCTGCTACGTTCTGGCATAATTTCAGCACTGAACAAATTAATTTCTTAAATTAACTTTAATTTAATTCATCTTTTCTCTCTACATCCACAAACTTAAAACATAATTCTTCCATAAAATGACAACAAAGGCATGACATTTTGACCCTTTTAACATTTTACACAAACAATGTTAGTCGAATTCATATACGTTTGCCTAATATTCACAGATAAATTATTGGATTTTTTTTTTACTATGAAGATAATACCACTGCCTAGGCTACTAGCTGTGATGAAGCCTATAGATACATTTCATTTCATATTAATTTTTAAAAATAGGACATTTTTATTTTAAAAGAAAACTAACGCTGTAACAACTAACATGTGTTATAACCATATCCTGATCTCCTCTACTGTATCTCAACATAAAAATGTTGCTTTGTGAAGTTACAACAAAGTTCAAGCAGAGATTTGATTAACGAAGTAGCGTTAGCCAGCCAGAATGGTGTGACATCATTACCGTAAGGAGAGGGGTTCTGCAGTAGATTGCGTCCAAAAGGCTTCTTTTCAAACACCGACTTCCAGTCCACGCTGTCGGGCATAGGGACACCGTGAGCCCCCAGCTGCCACTGCGAGGCACACTTCTGTTTCCATTCAGCCGCCATTTCCGACTGTTTTCCTCGCAGTCCACGCACAGCAGACTCGAGGAAGTGTTTTATTATGGTCTGCCCCACCCAGAAAACTGGTTCAGAAGAGCCTTCTGCATTTACGCAAGGTACCTAACTGTACTTTACTCAAAGGTGAGTCACTATAGACGTGAATGACAGACCACCCGAATCTGAATAGCGTCAAGACACTGATAGTTTTGACCACAGCACACACTGAGACAGAAGGCGTATATTGCGAAAAGGCATTGGAATAGAACGCTAAATGTATGGAGTTTAGAACATTTCAAACACTTCATTTTTATCACAGTAGTTGGAGAACAGGTTGAGGCGAAATAAATAATTCATAAACTTACATATAGCCTACCACACCCATAAAGACAAAGTCAAGGATTTATAATGTCAGCAAAGATTTAAAGTTCAGTCCAAGGCTGCCTGAACAAGTAGGGTGCATCGACTAAATCCATCAGTGTGTCTTTCAAATAAATGTAGCTTAATAGTAACTTTAAAATGCATAAGAAATGATCCCAGGTTAAGTTCGATAAATAATTCTAAAAATATTTTAAGTGCAAAAATATGTCAAGAAAATATGTGTTATATCTCAAAAAATAAATTTTAGTATAAAGTTTAATTACATCAAGTTTAGATTACATGTATAAAGATTACATTGCTGTATTATTTATTTATTAATATTTAAAATGCATGTTAATACCTTAATAACCATACCTATAATTTATTATATATTTTAAATTATTGATTTTCTGTCTTTCTGCTCAACACCCCCATACAACTATTTTCATAGAAATCTCTTCTGCTTGTGTTGCATGAATGAAGCCCAATGAATGTACACAAATATTATGTATTTTCTTCCTTATCCTCAGTCAGGACCTGAAATATTGTAAGCAGATAAGAAAAATAGCAGAAGTTCACCTAAACCAACGTCTCAAAAATTGCATCTGAATGCTCCCCTCAACCACATCCCCCTCAGTTGCTGTGGTTTGCATAACTACTGATTTCTTAAGACCTAACTCCCTTTCTGAAATCCTTGCCAAATAAACAAAGGCCTGATACTTTTAAACAGTCTGCAGACAAACACCAAACCAGCTCCTCCTACAAGCATCCAGCCAGTATCTCCTATTAATCATATATTAAAACAGGCATTCCAGAGAATAGAAAGTCTCACAAACTTCATTGTTACAGTGTGTAGTCAGTTTCCTGTGTTGCATACTCAATAATGCTCATAGTCAAGGGAAGTTTTGCAAGCTTTATTTTATGAGCTGATGCATTTTCGAAAGAGAAAAAGGGTGAAAAAAAATCTAATTAATCAGACATTAATACTACTCTCTGAGCAAGTATACACACAAAGACTAATTACACTGCACTGTTACTGGCTGGATTAGAAAATAATATATGTGTGTATATATATATATATATATAAATACCCAAAAATAAAATACATCAACAGTGATTTTAAAAAAAACAACAGTTCTTGTCTTATCACATTCCCGTAATCCTCACATCACTCTTCTTTCTTGTTTTCAGGTTGCAGTGGCAGTAGGTGGCCATCAGGGAGAGTTGTTGGTTGTTCTGTCTCTACTGATGAGCAGTTCTAGAGTTCTGTATCTACAGGATCTAAAACACAAATAACAACAATGCATCACTTTATATGGTGTACAGAACAACATTCTTCATGCTACTGAAGCCATACAAACATCAGCAAATCCACATAAATGTGGTGAACCAGTAATTACATTTCAGTCAGGTACACTCATTTCATGACAATTGACATTTGATGAGTCCACTGCAATAAAAAGAGAACAAGAAAAAGAATGCGTCACAAAATAAATAATGTTGGGTTAACAAAGCAGTAAAATACACTGCCCGTTCCAAAAAAAGTCACACCTGGATTTAACTAAGAAAATAGGTGCAATGATCTGGGGTTGCTGCAGTTGGTCAGGTTTAGGTTCAGCAACATTGTGCCCAAAGAATGAGGTCAGCTCACATGTCTGAATATACTGAATGACCAGGTTATTCCATCAATGGATTTTTTCTTTCCCTGATGGCATGGGCATATTCCAAGATGACAATGCCAGGATTCATCGGGCTCAAACTGTGAAACAGTGGTTCAGGGAGCATGAGACAACATTTTCACACATGGATTGTCCACTAGAGTCCAGACCTTAACCCCACTGAGAATCTTTGGGATCTCTCTGAGAAGTCTTTGAGCAGTGGTCCAACTCTGCCATCATCAATACAAGATCTTGGCGAAAAAATAATGCAACTCTGGACGTGAATAAATGTGACATTGCAAAAGCTTATTGAAATGATGCCACTACAAATACATGCTGTAATCAAAGCTAAAGATGGTCCAATGAAATATTAGAGTATGACTTTTATTTTCTTTTTTTTTTTTGGACAGGCAGTGTATTTACATATTATACAAAAAAGTATTTCATATGTACTGAACAGTTATTAAAAGAGAGAAATCTTCCATAATTATATAAATATGTTAAGTTGGCCAGGCACATTGTGTACTGTTGCACATTAATACACTCGGGTCATGTCACATTTCAAGCAACACATGCCAAATGTACATGATACACTCCTTATGTACTTATGTAAGTGGCTAGACTGCAGTCACATACTTAGAGAGAGTGAAACAGTATGAATCAGGGTGTCAGAATAATTATCTGTGGTTCCATTAGCAGGCTCACACTACTATGGGTATGAAAGGGGAAGTTCTCTCTCTCTTTTTGTATGTAAGTATATCTTTGTCATGTATAGGATATAAACCATATTGAGTTGAGTTGGATTAAGCGGTCCTCAAGCTCATGTGGTATTCTCATTAAAATTAATTGAAATATAATGCACTACAGTTGAAAAACATAAGTTTCATAGTGTACAATCAATTTAATTTCGTAAACTACATGTTTACTTAATCTGTATCCATTTGCATCGTGCTAAGTTCTGCCATTAATCATTAACATCAAAATCTGATTTATATGAACTTCACTGATCGAGTTCTTTGCTGAGTCAATGCAATACAACCTGGAGAGATGGAGGATGAGATGTAGGAGACTTGAGAAGAGAGAGAGATGAGGGTTATGAGAGTTTAACAAAAACATAAATTCATCAAAACAGGTCTGTCTATCTGACATCATCATATACTTGATTCAGTAACAAAATAAACTTGAATGCTTCACTATTTCTTAGATACTTTTGCAGTTTTTGGAATAGCTTAACAAGTTAGTATTGGTTGATTAGCTAATATTTCATATGCTCTTTCCAATCTTAGACTCAACTGGATGAACTGTAACATCATTTGATGCATGCATCCTATACTGACACATTACAGACCTGCAGAGTTGCATTTTCCTTGCATTTAGACATCAATTACGTTGTAATTGCAGTAAACTCAATTAGTCGATGTAATCAGACACTTTTAGTGCATAGTGTTGTGCATGATTCAGGAATACCAAATATAGTAAGGGTCAAGACTATTATATGAATTGAAAATGAAATTCCACACCGCTTCAGATGACTTGTGAGACCTCCTGGCTGTCCCACAACCTAACACTTTTTACAAGCGTGCATGCATATAGGCATATTTACATGTATTCAAAAGTGAAATGACATGCAAAAATGAATCATCCTAGTAGGTAAAACAGAATTGTGCAGAAAAGTCAAGTTATAACAGATATGCACACACTGTACCTTAAAAAACAGCTTTGGCTGAAGGTCATATGGAGTGTTTAGACTCATGTTACCTGCTACCCTGCCAAAGGCCAAGTATATTATTAGCCACTGCTGCTTGTTAACTTGCTGTGCTTACCAAGACTACTGAACATGATGATGACATGGCCTCCCCAGACCCACAGAGTCATACACACAACATATAATTCTCTATGGAGATTCCGTGGAAGACATTTTGAATTCCAAGTCTCACTTCCACATTCTGTTTGTGTAATATGTGTGTTTTTTCGATGAGACTTGGTCATTTTTATTCTAGTTCGTTATTAGTTAATTAACCGTGCATCTTACGCCACTCCCTGACTGTATTTCTCAAAAGGACATTGTTTGACAGATAGTTTGAGGATTTAGTATGGTTCCATGTTTCTCTGTTTACTTAAAAAAAATTATAATCAGATGTACTGCACGCTCTATATATACTGTATATGCTAAACAGCACTACCTAGTATACAAGGATTGTACATAGGAAAAAAGATTTTTTTTAAACTTCACTCTTTGTTGTGTAACTGTCCTGTAGTAGCTGGAGTTGAGTGGTTTCCCTGTATACGCAAACACACTAATGTTACACAACCTCCCCCCTCTTCCACATACACGCCATTCTGACACCACCTCACAGACCTAGAAAGATAAGACATGACTATACACACCCAACTCAAAGGAATAATGTTCAGTGATTGGAAGACATTTATCACATTCACAACTGTCCTATTTTAAAATAAATCCTGTCCTTTTAAACATTCTATTCATCTAAGAATCCTGAAAAAATTTGACACATTTAGCTCAACAATATTAAGCAGCACAACAGTTTTCAGCATTGATAAAAATAACAAGAAAGGACACCAAATCAGCATATTAGCATGATTTATGAAGGATCGTGTGAGACTCATCGTTCAGCATTGCCATTGCAGGAATAAATTATACTGCAAAACATATATTTTAATTTGGAAAAATAAATGCATAACACTACTTTTAAATTAAGACAAACAATTACAAACTATCTTACAGAACCCAAGTGTACTTCTAAAAATACTGTTCAGTATTTCTAAAAAAAAAAAAAACTTCTAGATAGATCGATCTTGGGGCAAGCATACTATTTGCACAGGGACAAACAGAAGACAGCTGTGTAGGGGGACATTTGGTGACACCACAGGGCAAGGCCAGTGAACAACCCCTCCTCCTAACATATCCAGTACCGGCCATAGATACTACACCCCCCCACCAAACCAACCAGTCCTCAAATATTATTATATCTTGAATCTGTGTTTGAAACCTGGAGCCACACTAAATATTTAAGTCAGTGTAACGAATCGAGCATAATCAAGCATTTATCTCGCATTTATGATAAGCTGTTCTGATATGTGTGTGCATGCATGACAGCTGCTAGTAAGCATGTGAGCCATGGCAGGCCTGTTACTCACACTTGGTGCCATGTTGAAGACAGTTTGACTAGCATTACAGTCCTGTGTAACCTAAAGCCTTGTGGCAGAAAGATAAAATAAGCCAATACGGTTAAATTCTTAACGATGCATTACTTAACAAAATGTACCAATCCGTTACACAAGTTACAGCTGCATGGATTGCTAGACAGACACATTGGGGGAAGGGGTTACCCATAATATCCAGAGACTCTAGTACTGGGAACACTCACAGGGCCTCCCTGAGTGAGAACATGTTGTTCGGCATTGACCGAAATGGAAATGCCTCATTTTGAATTGCATAAGTATGAAAAAAGAAGATACAACATTAACATAATCTGAAGTTTTATTGTTTTTTTACCCTATTGCAGTCATGGTTAAGGTTGGGGGCTATATTTAGGTCTAAGTTTTCAAATGATTATTTACAACTTATCATGAGATGGATCTGTTGGTGCACAGTTGAGAATCTCTCAAATTGACTTTCACATCAACTGCCTTCCTTAATTTACGTTCAGTTTATTCTAAAGTACAGATGATGACCTTTCACTCCATTGCACAAATACGCCATCCAACATGAAAAAAGTCAAATAATAAAATTTGACACTGCAGCAGACTTCACCTGCAAAACCGCTAATTGAATTTGCACTAAAAATCATGTGATGGATAGAGCCTACCAGCTGATTTTTTTCCAAAGCCATCGGCCTGACGTGAGCACTTCTAATATCTGTGGTATGTTTGGCAAAAGTGCTGCTCAGCCTTTTTAGCGTGGTAGACCCTTCATGCACTATCAACCCTCCTCCAATCTATACCCTACTTGAAAGCTATGTATGGGGCGGGAAGTGTAAAGGGATATGAGAGGGGAGGGGGGCACGTCCCACAGCTGCCACCTCATCTAAGATGCCTGGGATCTAAATTGAAGCCTTTCTTACACTAAACAGGGCATAGAATACAGGGGCCAGCCAATCAGAATTCAGTGAGCTCTAAAATGGGCTAGCCAATGGCTGCAGGGGTTGGAGGTATATAAACCCAAATCACTCTTCTTGCTTGGGTGACCCCTATTTCGGCTTTGGTGAACAGGATCTGATCCCAAGGACTGTTACCCCTTTTATTGTCTTGTGTGCAGGTAAAGACAACATTCTTAAATTAACATTATTCACTGAGAGGAGAGAAAACGTTAGAAAAAATTATATTAAAAATCATTCAAAAACATTAAATAAGATGACATAATTTGGGAAAAAAATTCAAGCTCTGTTCTAGTGTAATACCCCCTAAAAAATGTCTATATGTCTGTGATTTGTGGGGCTGCAGAATTTTCATATGTATGTTTCATATGCAGATGTTCTTTTTCATGACAGACGCACTAGAGTGTTTGTGAAAGGCATTTGTTGAATTTTAAATTTTAAATTTTGTGCATGTTCAAATATTTTGAGTGAGGAACTAGTTTGGTTGACATGTGCTATGAAATGTGGGAGCAGATGTCAAACATGTGATATGCAGCTGCTCTAAGAGCATAATCGGATACAGCTATAAAAACCCTGGGACATGCTTCTGTTTCTTCTACTATGACATATGGGACAGGTTCCCTCTGCTGGCTATTTTTAAAATAAGATCCTGTGGTAAGCATGTAAGAAACCTTTGACTAACTGATTTGAACAGAAATTAATTTAAACCGCTCGATTCACAAAAGGTTAGGATTTGTACACAGTAAATGATAAAAGATGTGAATAACATGTGAGTCTAAGGAAACTCGCAAAGGTCAGACTGTGCAGGAACATATATAAAACATTAAATGACAATATAGAAAGAACACATTTTAATGTGTTGAGGGAACATGGGAATAGGTTTGAGATTATCTAAATGGGAGGGAGTGGAGACCAGTCTACATTTAGACCTGAGAGCGTCTCTCCTATTCCTGGACCAATCAGACATATCATATAACAAGTGAGGACTTCAAGTAGAGGTTCCTAGGATACCAGGCAGACTGTTTTAATGTGTGTGGCTGTGTTATGTTTTAGCACTGAATACAGTTTCATTGATTTCAGCCAGCATGCTGTAAAACATTTGTAAACCATTTAAAAAGTCATTTCTTATTGCAAAATTTCATTATAAACTATGACGCTGCTAGCTTTTACACGCTTGGTCTTTTTAATATTTACTGACTTGACAGAGTTAGTACAATTTACATTCCAGTAGTTAGACAGGTGAGACCTGTATATGTAGAAGTAATATATGGTTATTCAGAATCAAATGCAAATCTTCTTTCTCGCTTTCTCCAAACTTCAGTGTTAGAAACGCAATCATGCCTTTCGGAAACACCCACAACAACTTCAAGCTGAACTTCAAAGTTGATGATGAGTATCCAGACCTTACCAAGCACAACAACCACATGGCCAAGGTGCTGACTAAGGAAATGTATGGCAAACTTAGGGACAAGCAGACCCCCACTGGATTCACCCTAGATGATGCCATCCAGACCGGTGTTGACAACCCAGGTGAGTAGAGACATCAGTCTCACATCCTTACCACATATTTCAAACCTGCATCACTTCAGAGAGCACATGTTTCCTTTCTTCATATACTGACGAGATGGCATTTTTCTCCAGGTCACCCCTTCATCATGACCGTCGGCTGTGTTGCTGGTGATGAGGAGTCCTATGAAGTGTTCAAGGATCTCTTCGACCCTGTCATTTCTGACCGTCACGGTGGATACAAGGCAACTGACAAGCACAAGACTGACCTCAACTTCGAGAACCTGAAGGTACAAAACAGAAATAGTTTCTAAGATGTTAGAAATCAGTAGACATAGGCAATAGTTTGAACAATAGACTTGTCTTCTTGACATAATATACATATTTACATGAATAATAAAAATTAAATGCAATCCATTTTGGGTATGCTTTATATCTGGAATCTACAGTTTACAATATTTGGCAAATAAATTAAACCTCTACTTGTAGGGTGGAGATGACCTGGACCCCAACTACGTTCTCAGCAGCCGTGTGCGTACTGGCCGCAGCATTAGGGGATTCGCCCTGCCCCCCCACAACAGCCGTGGAGAGCGCAGAGCTGTGGAGAAGCTGTCTGTTGAAGGTATGCTGTCATTACAGAACGTGCGCACAAATCAGAGCAATTTAGTATTGATTTTTTGAAAACACTTTTTATATTTAATTTTCATTTTAAAGTCATTTTTTGTGCTTTTCTCATTTTTATTAGTTTTGATTTTTATTAGTAAGGGGGTGTATAGCACTACAATAAAAGTGCCATCTGCCATCTGTGGAATGAGAGTATGATTAGGAAACAGTGTAAGTTTAAAGCACTCCTTCTTTACCTAGCTCTGAACAGCTTGGACGGAGAATTCAAGGGCAAGTACTACCCCCTGAAATCCATGACCGATGCTGAGCAGGAGCAGCTGATCGCTGATCACTTCCTCTTTGACAAACCCGTCTCCCCCCTGCTGCTGGCTGCTGGTATGGCCCGCGACTGGCCCGATGCCAGAGGCATTTGGTGAGTGAAATCACAATTATCAATTGCCGCCTCATTTCAAAGGATGCACCCTTAATAAGTTACATTTGGCAGTCACATACATCACAGAGGCTGCCTCATTTCAGAAAAGTAATCATTATAAAATTGACGGTAATTTCTTTCTTACTTTAGAATGTAATGGTCACTTTTTGAAACACTGCTCAGTATTCTTACCTGCATAAACAGCTACACCAACAGCATGATGGCTAGTGTAATATACACATTATATTAAAAATAAGTTCATATTGAGTAACTCATATTTTAGACACAATATTACCGGTTCCTTTTGTTAAGTTAAAGAAACAACATGTACTCTAATTCTGAACATACAGTAACATGGAGTAGTGTTTCATTTCTGTATGAGTCAGTGTCAGTGAATGAACCGTTGAGTGAATGATTCAGTGACTCACCCATGACAGACACTTTGCTGCCACCTACTGGTGTAACCTGCAGAAAGTACAAAGACGAATGACATTGTGGTGTAGTGGTTTAAGTGAGGCCTATGCTTTAAACACAGGCACAATGAGAACAAGACCTTCCTGGTGTGGGTGAACGAGGAGGATCACCTTCGTGTCATTTCCATGCAGAAGGGTGGCAACATGAAGGAAGTGTTCAAGCGCTTCTGCCTTGGTCTTCAGAAGGTATGGAGAACCTGCACACATAAATGCACATACATAATCCTCTCTTGTTGCCTGCAGCGTGTGAGCATGTGTATGTCCTGCTTCGACAGATTGAGGATATTTTCAAGAAGCACAACCATGACTACATGTGGAACGAGCATCTTGGTTTCGTTCTGACATGCCCCTCCAACCTGGGCACAGGCCTGCGTGGTGGTGTCCATGTCAAGCTGCCCAAGCTGAGCACACATGCCAAGTTTGAGGAGATCCTGACCAGACTGCGCCTGCAGAAGCGTGGCACAGGTATACAAGCCCTGCTTGAACACACTGCACAAATGTTGATATGAAGATGTGGTATAGTTAACATCTGCTCCATTTGTTGATCTTTATCCTCGTTTATTTTCTCAGGTGGTGTGGACACCGCTTCCGTCGGTGGAGTGTTTGACATTTCCAACGCTGACCGTATTGGCACTTCAGAGGTTGAGCAAGTGCAGTGTGTGGTTGATGGCGTCAAGCTGATGGTTGAGATGGAGAAGAAGCTGGAGAAGGGAGAGGCCATCGACAGCATGATCCCTGCCCAGAAGTAAAGCGGGAGCCTTTCCTTTTTTTTCCTCGTCTTTGTCTTTTTTTTTAACAGTCCATCTGACATGCAGAGGAAACTGCTGCTCAAAAAGACAGTCTCGCCTTTGCATCTGTCTTGCTTTCCTTTTTTTCATTCTTCTTTATTTTCCATGCCGTTTCACCATCACTTTTTTTCCACTTTTCTGTTCAGTTGGTAACATCTTGGGATCAGATTCCCGGCGCAGGTGAGAGTGCCTGTCGTCGAGGCTTCACCTAATTTCAGTCTTGGTTGTAAAAAGTGAATCAATCAAGTTGTGTATAAATAAAAATACCCCATAAAACATAAACATGTCTTCTATTTTATCACATTTATCTATTGCATACATTTATAAATGTGTGCATGCACATACATATATGTGTAAACCATTTATTTTTTATGTTCATATGTCCCAAGGTTAGATGAAAGAGTAATTGAATAATTTCATTTAATATATATTATGATAAAAGAAAAACATGGTAACACTTTAGTGTACTTTTAACTAGTGTTACCTACGACTTTTTTCTCAATAAATTATTAATTTGCTGCTTATTAATAGTAAGGTAGCTGTTAAGTTTAGGAATTGGTAGGATTAGGGACGTAGAATAAGGTTATGTAGATTAGGCATTAATGCGTACTTAATTAGCACTAATAAATGGCTTATATTTTAGTAATATGCATGCTAATAAGTGTAACCATAAAATATAGTGTTAACAAAAACATAAATGATGCTCTTTATCTTTTAAAACAGGCAACAAATAAAGTACCAATAAAAAAGATGAGGGATAGAACTGTTATACATTTAGATAAAAAATATGCAATAATCAAACACAAGCAAAGATGCCAACATCAGTGAAGTTTATTTCTCTCAAGATCTTTTGTTTCCATTTTTAATATTTGCAAACACCTCTGGGGAAAAAATTACTTTCTGCAAACAGCATCGAGGTTTGAATCTCTGTCTCTCTCTTGCTCACTCTCATATATATATAGTTTGTCTGCCTGACTTCTCTGTCGTCATATTGCATATTAGTTAAATGCATCATGAGAAACCCAATGTCATAGCAGACAGTTTACGTCACAGACAGCACAACACTGAACTGGAGGGATTTACCATTCAGGTGTGACGCGCCCGACTCACGATTCTCTCTAATACTCAGTTTTTAATGCTTTTGACATTAAAAAAGCTCATTCATACCAACACACTTTCACTCCAGGTCAAGTATGGCTGCCAGAGCAAAAGTCTGCCCTAATCCTCTCACACAAACAAACATTTCCTACCAGCAGAGCGAGGGAGGCAGGGCAACAGAGTAACGCAGTACACAGACGCACACATTCACACATACATGCACACGCATACACACTCTCTCTCCCTCGAATCCTTTTGCTTTCGCCCGTCCTGTAATTTCACATTTGTCTTCTCTCTTTTTCCGTCCTTGCTCTGAATCATGCAGGATTGCAGGTTAGTGTTTCACTTCAGCACACATAGAAACGTCTGGAGAGCTAGCAGAGGGTCTCTGCCCTAGCTATGATTTAACCTGGAGTTCTAAGATACTGTATATACTATACTCACAATATTATCATCAGTATCATAATCTTTATATACAGCCAGAGACTGGCTGATATAAACCATGATTATTAATTTTTTTCTCCCAAGATAATTATTCTAGAAAATAAATTAAGTACCTGTGCAAATATACACAAATTGAAGTGTTCACATTTAAGACATTGGCGCCTTCCGGTGGCCAGACATGGGTACAAACCCACAGAGCCATAGGATGCAGCTGATTCAAGTCAACATGAGTGCACAGAGGTCTTAATGGACATCGAACAGATACAGATCTCAGCAGTCCAAACCATATCTGGTCTGATGCGGAGACTGGGTCAGACTGGTCCAGTCCTTACCCTGTTCGGTTTGAAACAGGAAGCGTCTCCACAAGAGGAGTCCAGTCACAGAGCAGACAGAACAATGACACAAGGATTTCCAGTGATTCGGCATTCGGACAAGGAGAGACTGGGTGTCTTTGTGAATGTGTGGCACAAAGGCAGAGAACAAAGTGAATGAGACAACAAAAAAGTGGATGGATAAAGAGATGGCAGACTTGTGGTCTGGGGGCTCACCGTGTGGCTAAAGGTCAAAGGTGACGTGCCACAGTGATTCCTGTGGAGTCAGTCATCACACGTAAACTTTCAACCATCTCAAAGTATCTGACCTACTTGCCACAGACGATCAAAATCAAGAACCAAGGGAGATGCCACCACAAACATGGAGAAAGTGGAATATAATCCTTTAGTATCTACTATATATATTTCACACATGATAGCACAATGACTCCCCAATCAAAACTTAACAGACCGACCCAATTAAACCGACCTGTTTATTCAAACTGATCTAGCAAGAAGTTTCCTATATACCTTCCTGACTGGAAGTAAAAAACAAACAAACAAACTCATTACTCAAATCCATGTATCTGCTCAGTATCTCACTGTCTACAAGCTGGCAGCACCAACAGGGCCGAAGCATGGCTTTACATTAAGATAGAAACAACTTCTAAACCTGACAGTAACATCTATTGCTATTGCACAATTATCACCACTCAATTACATTTTGATCCACTCGCTTGTGAATTGACGTTTATTTTAAGCTTGCCAATTTGACAACTATTGCAAAGTTAGGATTTGTTATACAACAAATGACCAGAACTGGTTTGGTCAAAAAGCAAGCCAAGAGTATTTTTTGAAAAAAGGACAGGAAAGCTCCAAACAAATCTATTTCTACTCATGAAAAATAATCTTAAGCACTCTATTTCTTTTATTCAGGTGTCAAACCTGCATAGAAAATCCCTCTTAAGTCAATAATAACATGCTTCCACATCTGTTAGACAAACTCACGTATGGCTGAAAACCATCATGAGCTACAGCAAAAACACGGCCTGTCCATGAATCTATGTCTGTGGTCCAATCTTAAACTGCATCTCTATTTATGTTACACAGCATTGTTAATACTTCGCAATGGAAACAGTCATACATAATACTATTTTATCACAAGCTTGCAAGTACAACTGATTTTTAAAATTAAAAAACAACTCTTTTTAAAACCCTGTTGGTGCCCCTAAAATATATTCTAGCAGTAAGAGCACTGAACTTTTTCCTGCACTCCTGCATGATAGCATCCTGCATTTTAGATATCTGGTGATTTTTAAGTAAGCATACAATAATATACATGTGCTACTGAATGTGACTATATATACACTTTGCAATGCCAACACCATTTCTGTATTTGATATTTATTTTTCTGCTCATTTTTAATACTGGAGGTGGAGAGAATGTTTTTTCCGCTAAATAAATCAATTACTATTTGTTTGAAAATTAAATAATATCCAATATGATCCAATCATGTCTTTGCCCCCAAATAATCCAGATATCTACAATGCAGGAAAACGTGTCTTCAATAACAATGATTACTAAAACAATCTCTCTCTGTAAAATCACTTTTGTTGTAACCTCAACTCCACTCTGACCAGGTAAAGGGAGAGGTGACTCTATTTGCCAAGGATCACTGAATAGGAGTTGAAATAAAGGATTAATATCTAGAACCAACTAATCACAGAGCCTGTTCGCGAAGGGTCAGGGAAAGTCATTTGGCATTAAAAGTCTCTTCTAAATGAAACTGGTAGGAAATAAGCAAACTGGCACTTTACATCAAAAAAACAGAAAATTTAGCTTGGACAATCTCAAAAACAAAGTGTGGATGGTTGGCTTGCAGCCTGATCAAATTTGCGGTCGCCAGCGATGTAGACTTGGTTGGGCACTGTGATGAAATTAGGATAAGTTTGCCAACTTCACATTTGTGCATATAGTTCATTGGCAGCTACAGTCCTACATTGTCAATGACTCTGTATTAAGAAAATGTAAGACACAATAAATCACAAAAACATAAAAATGATGACCCGTTTAAAATGTCAAGACTTGTTGAAAACATACAAAAGTGGTTAAAAAAAAGAATGACATCAATTATTTAAGTAAGAATTTCATGACTCGAATGAGAATAAAAATACTAAACTGGATTCAATCCAGATCCGGTGAATGAGGCTTTTCAGAGTGTGTGTGTGTATTCATGTTAAGAAGCGCTCGGGTTTATGCTGTGCATGGAAGGGGTGTGCTTGTTTTTGTACTTTAGTTTTCCATATTGTCAGGCTTGAGTGTCCCGTGCTTTTAAGGTGACTGTGTTTGTTTATGTGTACGTGTGTTTAGCTTCGGTGAGTGTTGAGTGTTACCTGGAGGAGGGATTGGAGGTTGTTTTAAGTCTATAACACATAGGTGGGTGGGTCAACGTCAGTTCGCTATAATGACGGATATAGTGAGGGGACGTCTCCGAGTCAAGTCTCCTCCCCGTCCCCTCAGAGCTCCACCTCTTTAGAGATCTGTGATGCGATGTGCCTGAAGGCGAGGGGGGCCCCCCACAGGCGCGTGTAACGTACTCCGTTTGCCTCTGCGGGACCCACACTCAGTTGGCACACCTCAGCTTGGAAAGTGACTTTTGACCCTGCCGCCCCATGACTGCAGCACAGCAGAAATGGGCCAGCGTGCCGGACCTGGCAGCCGCATCCCCTCGCTGCCTCACGCAAGGCCAGTACCACTTCTGCAGGGGCCCGGGGGGGACGGGAGAGACGACCCCTTACATCCCACCCCCCTCCCCCGCTCCAGGGCTCGGGCGCTTTCTGATTCCCAGATAAATGGCCACTGGGAAAGAGAAAGAAGAGCGAGATTTACATAAAAATCTGAAAAATCAGAATGTTTTTATTAAAATGTATCATGGTATTATTTTTATTACTATTGTTTATTATTATGTAAAATTATGTTTATTATAAAGTAAAAAATTATGCTATAATAATTAAAATGATACAACAAAAAGTATGCATCTTTTCTGTATTATCAACTGTACTCATACTGTATAGTCAGTTCAAACTCAGCTTCAGTATTTCCACAGCTCAATTTGATATTCTTTTATCATTGTAATCTATTGACAAATACTTTTTTTGTGCATGCATGTTACATAGCTTATTGTGAACAATTCATTAATCTGTAATGTTTAATAAAATGTCATTACATGATCTTTTAGATGTGCACTTCAGTTGTTCAGTTGTTTTGCCCAAACCAATTTTAAAAACACCATAATGTTAAAAGTTTCCTAAGCATACTCACCCTGTGACCGAAGATCTGCTGACTCCCTCAGATTCATTTGTGACCCTGCAAAAAAACACACATTTTCACTTGGTCTGCATTAGCCTAATAGTGTCTGCTCCATGCAACAAAACACCACCATAACCAACTGAAAAATACACACATACATATAAGGATCTCTCAGTCCTGTCCAACTGCTGGCAGGTCAATATAACTGACTGACCGATGTTGACCTGAGAGATGTGCAATGGGTCATACAGAATAAAAAATGGTGTTCCGGGACGCATGCAAGCCAATAAGAGACAAATCCTCCATGCACCATCTTCCAGCCTTTCCTCAACCTCTAGCTGTTTACTAGACACACGTTCTGCAAAGGAGACTGCATGCAGACACGCATGCCATGTGCAGAGACAGACGAACAAGCAGCGGCAACAGACAGGCAAACAGAGGCAGACAGGGGAACTTACTAACTGTTTTGGATCCCTGTGGAAGAGTACAACCCGACACTGATTTATTAGAGCCCTGGCGTTTAGAGGGGTCAAGATTGACCCTAGGAGAAAGAGAGACACAATGAGGAGGGCAAGAGAAAGAAGAGATGCAGAAAGTCAAAGAAGGATTAAGTGACAGTGAGAGCAAATGCAACTGAGAGAAATAAGAGCAAATAGGCAGAGACTAGAAAAGGTACACATTTGTATGCTTTGAAAGCTTGAAAAAGAGAGGCAATGAGCCAAGGAAAGATGAATGTGTGAAACGTGAATTTAAAACCAACTTTTAAGCTGAAGGAATTCCCTAGTGGGACCCTGTGTGTTATTGCACAGGCAGCACTCCGCACTTTTTTTTCACATTTTTTGATGCAGTACTGCATGACATAAATCATGTCTATGCATTTGTTTGTTGCAAGAATGTGTCTGTTAAAAGCATATTTACAAATGTAACCATTTATGATTCACCAAAAAGCAAACCACTATGGCTATATACCCATTCACTCTGACAGCAACTTAAAAGTCATATATTTTCAATAACAGTTGTTGATTTCCACTGACAGGAGTGACACTGGCCTTTTTCAAAGTGTTGTGTGTTTGTCCAACGAGAAAAATTTACATTTATGAAAATGACCAATGACACGATGTGATGATAACCATTAAAAGTCAAGATAGTGAAGCACATGTGTCTACAGTAAAATACTGTAATTCAGTGTAGGTAAAACGTAGGATTATTTTTTTTAAAGAAATAAAGATATTGTTTTCATTTAACAAAATAGGAAACCATCCTTAAGTAACTGCTTTCCAAACAGCCTGGCTTACTGATTATTTTATTAGGGATGCTATGATCCACCCTGATGTATACAAATATTGCAAATTGTGATACAATTGGGGCAGGAGTTAGTATGAATGTTTTGTTGAGGGGAACTTATGGTCTTTAGAAAAGTTTGATGGTATATTCTTTTCATCTTGCCTCTGTATAATGCTTAATAAGGTAGTGTTCATAAGCAGTGCTGCTTTGTTTACAGCAGCAAACAAGGAAATGTTATATCTCCGCTATTCCAAAAGCACCACCTGCTGTCAGAGAATAAATTAGTGTTTTTATTCAGTCCGTCTGCTGTTTTTGTTTCATGCAGATGTTTTATGTAGCATAATTTCAGGTTTAAGTCAGTCCATTCTGTTCTAGCTTCATATGTATAAATGATACAAACTTATTTAGATTAAAAATTGCTCATGCTGCATGTATGCAGCATCGTTTTTGGACTGTGATTAAAATACAGTAATTGCTTCTAATTTTAATGGAAAGAGCACAGGCAAAGCCTTACACTGTTTATATTATATTTGATTTGGGAGTTGTTTTAACATTTCAATTTAGTTTTGTTATTTGATATATTTCAATTTTACAAAGAAATGTGCAGCATTTTGTCCAAGCAAAAATAAAAAGACACCTTCTCATTTATAATTTGTTTTAAATCTCATTATGTTAGAAATGTGTGTTGTGAAATCATTACCATGAATCATATTGTATTGTGAGTTGAGTGATTTGTTACAACTCTACATTTTTATAGTATTAAAGTGTAGCGTTATTAACAAAACCGAGCTCCTTGGCTTACTATTGATCCGTGCAAATTTGTGTCAAAGTTCACACAACTTATGATACAAAATCTGCATAGGAAAATTACTTTAATTTACATGACTTCATTAAACAATGGTAAATGTGACCGCACCTTACGGAAAGGCTTCTGTTCCTACTTTTGTTTTATTGAGCATTTTGATATATTTATCAACTCTACTCAACTGTAAAATCTGCAATGTTGAGCATAACAGGCTTTTTTACATGAATT
>JAUMHI010000040.1:8876265-8887292 GCA_032359435.1 Enteromius unitaeniatus | reverse complement strand
CATTTTGATATATTTATCAACTCTACTCAACTGTAAAATCTGCAATGTTGAGCATAACAGGCTTTTTTACATGAATTCCTTATCTTGCTCATATGATATGTTCACTAAACAATGCAGCACAAATGCCTGATGTTGAGCAATGGACTGCCGATTTCTTGCAACAAAATTTTTTTTTTCTTTGTATCAGGGATAGACAAATTTTAATGCTTCAAATGGTGTACTGTTTGTTGTTGTTGCAGTAGCAATACATTATCAAAGGATGTTTTTACTGATCCGATGAGAGTATCTCCTCTTACCTGCGTGTGAGTTTGGAGGTGAGTTTGCTGAACAAGTTAGAAGTGGCCCGGCTGCGGACATTCGGGGGCAGGGCTCCAGCATCATGGCTGAGAGTGGGCGACGTGGGCGGTGGTCCATAGGTGGGTGGAACACGGTCACGGAGTTGTCCCCCATGGAAGGTGCTCCGGATGGTGGATCCACGTGTCAGCCTACAGCGCTCACCTGAGGAAGAGGAGGAGGATGCTCCCGCTCCGACAATACTGAGAGTAGAGGGAGAGGTGGGAGGGAGGCGGTGAGACAGGGAGCTGAGGAGAGACAGAAACAGACTCAGTGAATGAGTGGCAGACAGTGCACTGGGATATGCAGCACAGTGACAGAGTGTGTCTGAGTATGTGAATGTATGCGTTTGTCACCTGTTGTCTTTGCCATTCTGCAGCAGTGAGTGTCGGTCAGTGCTGGAACGATCTGTGCACACGTACGTGTTTCTGCGGGTCATAGTACTTCCTGGGATATTATTCTACAACAAAAATGGGACATTTCTTTACCCCCCCTAAAATTTAGTGTACGTATATATGTATATATACACTATATTGCCAAAAGTACTGGGATAGCCCCTTCTAAAAAGGCTATATGTCAAAACAACAATGCTTGTTTGAAAAAGTAATATATTAAATGACTTTATAATCACATAAATTGAATGCATCCTTTATGAATAAAAGTATAAATTTTGATGCATTAAAACAATGCATATAAGAAAATGAAAAATCATCAAGGTAGAGAAATGTTCTCACAGTGGTGGCGGTCATCTCTTTGCGTCGATCGGGTATCTCAGCCTTATTAGGGTTGTTGGCGGTGCTGACCATTGGACTAGATGGTGGTAGGGTACGACTGCCCATTACGCTACAGCTGGCCTTTCTCGGTGGCATGCGGCTCTCACGCAGCTCACGGTCTCCTCCACTGGTCGGGCTACGCTTAGGGTGCATCACAGGCATGCTGGGACCACCTGCAGAAGAAACTAATAATTATTATACTTATTATATTATTTATACATATATATCACAACTGGAAGCAAGATTAGGCTGAAGTGTCTCGTACAGAAGTCACTGTGCCGTCGCTGGCGGTGGTAGGTAGAGGCGCTGCGCTGAGTCTTGCTGTGAGAGGATGAGGAAGATGATGAAGAAGAGGAGTGTTTGTTGGTTCCATTGGTAACTGGGCTCGGACGCACCCGGGGCAAAGTCATACTGCCACTAACTCGTGACTCAGCGCCATCCTATGGCCAGATGACAATAGAGAATTTGAGTACAAAGTAAACAAGTAGAAAATTGGTAGCAATACAGTGTGTGTGTGTGTGTGTGTGTGTGCACGCAGTGTATTACTTCAGTCTTCAGGCCCAACAATAGATATGTAGCTGTGACTTCATTGTATTTCTGATTGAGTAAAGAGTCTTTAATCTCTTCTGTAGTAAAACCCATTCCAACCATAATCTCTGTAAAAACAAAGAAATGAGGAATATTTACAAACACAACCAATCTTTTCACTCCAAGGATAATTTGGTAATCTTTTATAAAATACAAAAATAGTAGCAAAATACATAGTAAAACACAGCCAGTTTCCTACTGGTCTACATTCTCACCAATTCGATTGGCATCACTGAAGTCCTCCGCTGGCTCGACATGGGGCTTTAGGTCATCGCCCTCAAACCCTGCATTCATCCACTTATCCTTCATCACTTGCTGTGGAGGAATTACCAGCATCCTGATTACACACAAGCTTCCCAGCTCTGTCATTTAACTGCACTGACATCATAACTCGATTAACAAACAAGTAATAGTTTTAGCAATTTCCAGTAAATGCATTCTACAGAGCTATAACTCAGAACAGTGGCAGGGTATAATTTAAGTGATACATGATTTGGTATGGCAGAGTTTATCTATGTAGTGTATGTACAAGTATTCACCTCTAGAGTGCAACGTTTGCTGGGATTGAGCACCAGGAACCTGCGCAGAATCCCCTCACAGTCTGTGGACATGTAGAAGGGCACACGGTACTTCCCCCTCAACACTCGCTCACGCAGCTCCTGGAAAACACACAGGCACAAGCAAACTTTGTGACAAACAGATATCAGTGTGGTCTTTAGACAGTAATTAAGAAATGAATGTTCCTTTGTAGGTCCATAGTTAAGACACATTTACATTACATTAATGTAAAAAAATGTAAAATATGCACTATTGGTGCGCTATTGTAAACAAATTTCCCTCAACGTGCACTATCATTCAAAATAAAAGATTTTACATTAATAATAAAAAAAATGTTTCATTAACACAAAATCTGCATATTAGAACAATTTCATGTAAGGATCATGTAACTATTACATAGTGTAGAAGCACTCAGGCGAAGACAAGAGTAAACATAAACTTAATACTTCAAAGAGCAGATAACCAGCAGGGAACTACACATGTAAAATAACATCAATAACCAGACAACACAAGACAAAACTCAACGAGGCAACACTGGGGAGAACTCAGAACAGGTGAGGGACACAGGTGGACCAGGCAAACTAGTTAACTAAACAGGAACATGACCAATTTAGAAAACACAGGAAGACAAGAAAATGAAAGCAAAACTAAACAGTGACAGACTAAACAAAAGATATGAGGCATTACAGTAACACTAAAGACTGAAGTAATGGTTGGCTTTACCAACAAATGAATAAACAGAACACATAGACAGACAAACTTGATTGTACAGATATTGCAACTTGTTTTAAACTGAAAAATGTTAAAAATGTCCTCTTTTTAGAGCTGTTTTACAGCAGAACAGAATTTTGTTTGTGTCATTAAGCATTATTTTCACAGTAAAGCTCCCTTGACACAATCTGTACTGTAAAGCACCATATAAATGAAATTGACTTGTATTTTGTTATAAATACCAAAGTAACTGGTATCAGTTTATCAATTCAATGTGACAATCAGAGAATACTGCAATAAAATACTGTATTGATCCTTTAGAGTAGAGTGTAAAGAGGCTGGAACGGATCACAGCGGGTGTAGAAACAGTTTAACTTTACCTTGAGGTTCTGTCCATCAAAAGGAAGTGACCCGCTGACCAGCGTGTACAGGATGACCCCCAGGCTCCAGATGTCCACCTCTGGGCCGTCATACTTTTTCCCTTGAAACAACTCTGGAGCTGCGTAAGGTGGGGAACCACAGAAGGTGTCCAACTTATTCCCCAACGTAAACTCGTTACTAAAGCCAAAGTCTGCTATCTTTATGTTAGCATCTGCATCCAAGAGCAAATTCTCTGCCTATAAAGACAGAAATAGTGAAGGAGAGAGAAACAATTAGGCTGCACAGAACTGTGTGAAAAACAAAGAGAAAAAAAACAAGACAGGAAGTGATACAAACACACACCACAAACAGTTATACAGCTGAAGACAAAATTATTAGCCCTGATGAAATATTTCATTATTTTTTAAATAATTATTGAGTGCTGTTTAATGGAGTGACATTTATTTTCAACACAGCATTTCTAAACATAATACTTTATTTATTAAGCTTGAAGTGTTCATAATATAAATAAAGGTCAGAATGATTAGCCCTCTTATGTTAAGTCAATGGTGTATCCCTTTTTCTCGAATTACAGCCTTTAGGCGTCTGTTGTAGTTCTCCATAATTGTCAGGCATGTCTCCTGAGGAGTTGCAGCTTAGTCCTCCTCAGCAAATCTCTCAAACTCTTCCACATTTGTTGGTCTCCTGGCATGGACTCTGGCCTTCAGTGTGCCCCGCAGATTTTCTATCGGATTTAAGTCTGGGCTTTGTGCAGGCCAGTCAAGAACATTCACTTTGTTCATTTGGAGGTAGTTCTACATCAGAAATGATGTATGCTTTGAGTCACTATAAAACTGGAAGACAAAACATTGGCCCAAAGCATCTTTTGTTGCAGAGTACCTGAGGTTTTCTTTTAAAATCTTCTCGTAGTCTTATGTTTTCATGATTATTTTGACCCAGATGAGATTCCCAGTTCCAAACACACTGAAACATCCCCACAGCATTATACTACCACCTACATGTTTAACTCTGGACATGGTTCTTTGGCTTGAGCTATTTCTATGGTCAATAAAACTGTTTTGTCTCATCTGACCAAAGGACAGGTTTCTAATATGCATAGTTTTCCTCCAGGTTGTCCTTTAAACATCAGTCTAGCTTGGAATTGTCCTTTCTTATGAAGTGGATTTTTTTTTTTATTCAACAACCTTGTGACTGAAACTGAAATTTGCTTCCATAGCCAATCAAACAGATCACTTCTTAGGGGGGATAATAATATTGACCTTAGCCATTTTGTAAAATAATTATTCTATTCCAGGCAAAATTAATTAAATAAGGCTTTCTCTCCAGATAAAAAAAATATAATAAAAAAAATATGTGTTAAAATTCTCTTTACTCTGTTGAACATCATTTGGGAAATATTAAAAAAATAATTAAAATTTTACAGAGGGCTAATAATATATATATTGCATATTCACAACCAAGATAATTTAGTTGAGAATCGAACATAGTAAAGTTACTTTTATTTATTTATTGCAGTTCCTAGCTCATACCTTCAGATCTCTGTGAACTATATTCTTCTGATGACAGTAATGAACGGCTGACACAATCTGAAACAAAACAAATGAAATAACACAACCAAGTTAAAACACAAAACCAGAAGGCCTACCGTAATGCAACAACACCTTAATCTTTAATCCTGCACTATGCACTGTGGTGATAAGGTAAGTGTCTCACCTGTCTGAATTTGGCTCTAGCCTCTATTTCTTTCATTCTCCCATGAGACACCAGGTAATCAAACACCTCACCTGGAAAAACCAAATCACACATTAATAATTTGCCAAATATCACAGATAAACCTAGAAATATTAAGTCTAATGTCAAGTCTTTTTGCATTATGTTGTAGCTCTAGAGAGACACGCATTACACAAATATACACTGTATACTGGACACAGACATCACTGCCAAGGTCACAACAATATTAAACAAAGTACTTCAGTATGTACTGTACATCAGAGCTCACCTCCACTTGCATATTCCATCACAAGATAAAGCGTCTTCTCTGTTTCAATAACCTCAAAGAGTTGGACTGTAATATATATGAGTAGCTGGCATTTAATACTTTGGCAAGCTTATACTCATAATTAGATAATTATTTTGTAATAGAATTATTATAAAAGCAAGCATGCATTTATTGCATTTTAGTGCATATTACCAATGTTGGGGTGACGGAGAGTTTTCATGATCCGCACCTCTCTAAACAGCTACAAAAGAAGAGAAGTAGAGGGTAATGTGATACATATAATTTACATATTCCTAGAATATATTGATATTCTTTATCAACATCATGCCTTCATCCAGACACAATACATGCATTTTGTGCTCTCTCCATCTATACAAAGTACCTGATATGCAATGACTGTTGCTGCAGAGACATTGTATTTCTAGATAAATTATATCTGACCCATAAAACATCTCACAGGCATGTGTTCAGAAGAAATGTTTTTAATGCACCACTTAATTCTTTAATTCACATTATCAGATGATACATATACAATTATACATGAAGGGACACCACAATGTTGAAAACATAAAGATTAAATCAACTCAATATGTCTTCTAGTCAATACAGATGTCTCATCAAACTTTGCCAGGAGCTCATAAAGCAAATCCTGTCAGTCATAACAAAAGAATATACGAGCAGCTGTTTTCCTCACCTATGTGGGTTACTGAAGCTTGTCGATTCACAAGTCAATCACTTTACATTTCTCTATTTTAATCACATCGCCTCAACCTCTCATGATGACTAAGCCCAATATTTTGCTCACAAAAACTGAAATCTTTCAGCACAAAATGGAAATCTTCCCTACAGATTTTTAAACCAACGTTACTGACCTTAATGTAAATGACTGAAACATGCATATGATTTTTTTAACCATAAAAAACCAATCATTTTTAGTACAACTGCGAGCGCGCAATCAGAAAAGTCTCCCTTCACTAAAAAACAGACATATAGGACAAAGTCCCTGCCTTAATTGTTTTTCTTTTTGGTAGTTATTTTGACTTTTAATAGAATTAACATGCTTGAAATTGTGTTGTTGACATAAGAGCTCAGAAATGTTTGAATAAACTGCTATAACATGCAAATGAGAAGACCAGAAGAAAATCCCTCAAAACCATCAGAAAGGAGATATTGTATAGCTATGACCATTTCAGCCATATGAGTGATCAAGAAGCATACGTGACTTATGTTGAGTACGGGTGGTTTTTACATTTGGGTACAGTTAACTGTGTATGTTACAGAGCCGGGACTGAATCACAGTAGGGCATTCTGGGCCTGTGGAGAACCGCAGCTGTCGACCTCTCCTCTCCAACACACACACTAAGCACACAAACAAATTATGCATTTTAAAACAAGACTGCCTATGGCCAGATTTAAAGACTAGTTAGCTAAGCAGTGCATTTAAATACAGTACATATTTAGGGGGGAATAATTCATTACTCACACAGCAATGCCTTCTATAAAAAAGACACTGCATATTCCACTGATATCCAATGATATACAACAATTTTGCAGACAAAAGGGCCAGCGTTGAGTGGTGACATAGCTGTGAGTGCTAAGATTTAATGTAAGATCCATCTAGATGAGTCAAAACCACTGATGTCACAAGTGTGTTCGAAGTCAGAAGTACATGAAGCATAGGTTTTTTAGATAATTAGTAAAAATCTTGATGTATGTTCAAACTCAGAACCTTGTTTGAGTGGTGGGCTTCAGTGGGAGGAATGAAGGCCGGTGATAATCTATTATGAGACAGATGAGTCACTGGTGTACAGGAGAGAGCACAAACTCAACAGCGACACAAAACACTAACACACACATTACTAAAACACTTCCAAGAACCTTACAATCTTTTAAATCATCATACTGATATATATATATATATATATACACATACATACATATATATGGGTAGTTGACACATCAATGTGTCCTATGGTGTGATAACAAAAATGTAAAAAAAAGATACATTTTTAAGTTTTCTTCTACATTTTTATTTCACTTATTTCATTTTTATTAGTCAACTACCCATATATATGAAAGTGTGTATAAAATATACACTATACACACTGTTCATTTCAGACTCAATATTTTCTGGACACTGAGTGATGTTTATGTACAATGTTTTTTTTTCTTATTATATGCTATGTTAAAATGACATAAATGAAAAATAATAAAGAAAAAATGTCTTGAAAACTGGTCTTACCTTTTGCAGGCTGGTTGGGTTCAACTGAGTCTTGTCGATAATCTTTATTGCAACCTAAATATACAAAGCACAATAGGTGAATACAGCTCCAAACATACATTTACTCTTATGCCAGATAGATAGTTCCCCCCAAAAAATTCTTGATTGTTTGTGATTTGACCCCATTATAAGAATAAACAAAAGAGAAACAAAAAACTAATATCATAGTAATACAGTATGTTAAGAGTACTAACTGTTTTTAGAGTTTTGTTTATTTACAAGAGTGACAGCCACATTCAACAGATTAAAAATGTATTCATATTTATTCATTAGTAGTGTAAGAAGCAAAACTGTTAATGCAGTGATGTAATTAAAAGTGCATCTATGTCTCTTTTCTCCTCGTATGGCACTAGACAGAGACAGAGCCATGTGTCTTGACTCATTCGCAAATGCACATGCCAGTCTGCCTCTTTCCACCGCATCTGCTCCCACCAGCCATGTGGTCTAAAGGCAACTCACACTGTACAGTTCAATCAGAGCACATGCTGTTAGAAGCAGCTTAAAGAGCATAAACAAAACACTCTGTTGATGGGGATTTTATTAGAACCTGTACTTTGATCAAAAATAGATGGCACAAAACTTTTAGCATCCATGTCACCTATTTATAGCATTGTGCACAATGGCATTGTGGCTGTGTCAACCATCAAGAATCTGGGAGTGACGATTGTATTCTGTATACACACACAACCATAATTTAGGGGGTTTTCATCAGCATTTAAATGCAGTCGTCACTCCCAAAAGTGTATACGTGGCTCTAGACTAAAGAGTGTTTAAACTCTCCGTTATGGTATTTAAACATCATTTTAAAAACATTCTAGAACTTTAAGGCCCGGTTTCACTTAGCTTAAGCCAGGACTAAGCATTAGTTAAATTAAGATATTTAAGCAACTTTTACAAAAATGCCTTATAAGAAAATATTACAGGTGTGCATCTTAACACAGAACACTGACACTGACATGATTTAAGATATGTCAGAGCAAGATATTTTCATCTTAGACAGCTCAAACATGCAATTTAGTCTGGGACTAGCTTAAGCCTTGCATGTGAAACTGGGGGTAAATATTGTAACACTATGCCAGCATGATTCTTTAAACAGCACAATTTATTGTGATTAAGATTATTAAAGCTCTCTGCTGCCCACTAAGAAATTAATCTAAAATCAGCTTTGGTTTATAAAAAGTAAACGTGGGTGTGGAAATTTTCACACCCACCAAAGACCACTTTAGATGTTATATACGTTAGACCACCCAAAGAATTACAGCTCGCAAGTGCTCTGATGGAAATGAGACACGATACAGAAGCTCCTGTGCCAATATCTTATCACACACTTCTGGTTTTACCTATGTAAACTCTCTCTCTCACAGTCTTTCTCTCTCACCTCTTTTCCCGTAAGGGTGTGGCGGGCTAGTTTGACTTTAGCAAAGTTGCCCTTGCCGATGGTTTTAAGGAGCCGGTAGTTTCCAATGTGTGGCAGCTCATCTGAGCAAGAGGCCATGGAGTTACGACATCTCGCTCCCAGTGAACGACTCGACACATTTGTTCCTTTCTCTGAACGACTCGCCACCAGAGACGCATGCTGAACAGAGACAGACGCAGAGAACATTTATTAAGATAAATTAAGTTCAGTTTGGGAAAAACGGATTAGACTAAAGTGAACTAAATAATTGTTGATGCTAAAACATCCCAAAGGAAGAAAAACCTGCCTGTGAGCCAGTCCAAAGGACTAAAGTAATTATGTCATATATTACTGAAATTGAATGTAAAAATAAATAAATCAGAAGATTTAGGAGGGTTAGAAAATCAACTTAATGGGAGCGCGTAACTGTGGTGACAAAGACTAATGCTACTGCACTGACCGACTGCACCGGATTTCAGAATTAAATCCTCATTTACTATTAAAGCTCTTACTTTACATACAAACGTTAGTCTACATGTAAACAGAAACTGTTGTAGCATCTTGTAGTTAGAATGTGTTTATTTATTTATTGGGTAAACTGTATTGTGAGCATTTCTAAATAGAACAATGTTCACTGACGATGAATCAAAATTTTGTCAACAGGGAGAAGTTCTAAAGGGCCAAAACATTTCATTACAAACCCCACCGATGATGTCCTTTCAAGTGTCTAAAATTATGAAGAAATACATAAATGTTGGGGGAAATTAAGATATTTCAGCTTGCTTATATCAACAAAAACTACATTTGAAAAATATAAATTATCATTTAGATTGCTAATGTAATGATGGTAGATGAGAGTGTGCAGGAAAACTGAGGTCAGCACTTGTGTGTGAGTAATTTTGCCCTATAATACAGGATTAACTTACTTTGCCATGAGGGTTTTAGTCTGTCGCCGCTAAAACTAAACTTTCTATTAAGATTAGCACATTTAAACCTGACTGAGCTCTGAACACTCAGGCTAACATCTGGTAAAGTTTCTCAGTGGCTCCAACTGTCCCCTTAAGAGGGGATAGGAAGGAGCTCACACAGAAATCAAAACATTCCCAGGTCCCCATCTGCACCGTTGACCACAGGATTACAGCTCAGGGATTGAATAAATTACTCACCCTGCCCTGCTCTTACTGGATTCTACCTCACACACACTATATACAAAAATATGCCAAATAGCACATATTGTGCTCTAGCTCTCATACTTCTTTTAAAAACACAACAAAAGAAAGTAAAAGAAATAAAGAATATATCATTGATAATTATTATAGCTTTTATTAAATTCATCTTTTGGACAAAAAAGCCAGCCAGGAGAGAGCATAGATGGGTGTTAAATAATCTTAATCTAGTTCTGCCTTAACAAGATACATGCATGTACTTATGTGCCACATGCCTTTATCTTTGTTTTTAATGGCATAAATGTATCCTTTTCTGTCATATTTCAGAATACTGTTGATTGTTTTGGCAGTTCTAAAGAACAATGGCATCTGAAGGATTTTTTTAATTAAAAGACAACATTGATAATAATAGAAAATGTTTGTTGAGCACTATATTAGCATATTACAATTTCTGAAGGATCATGACACTGACGTGGTTACCAAAAATAAAGCTTTGCAATCACTTAAAAAACAGTAAATATAAGTTGTAATAATATAACTGTATTTTTATTAAAATCCTGCACTGGTTATCATAAGGGATTTCATTTGAAAACATAAAAACATCTATATATAAAAATAATATTTTTATATTTTCAGGCAGACATATAGTGGGTACTTCAATTTTTCACTCTTTGTTATATTGCAGCTATTTGCTAAAATCATTTAAGTTCTTTTTTTCTCATTAATGTATACACAGCACCCCATACTGACAGAAAAACACAGAATTGTTAAAAAAGAAAAATTGAAATATCACATAGTCCTAAGTATTCAGACCCTTTGCTGTGACACTCATATATTTAAC
>JAUMHI010000040.1:8829131-8872552 GCA_032359435.1 Enteromius unitaeniatus | reverse complement strand
GTTCGGTTTAGGTGTAGAGATATGGTCAAGACTATATTTTGCATTAAAATGTTGTTCCAAGGCCAACAAAATATCTTACATCGTACTTATCAAAATTAGGACGTGCCATAGCACCATAGTCTAGTTTAGGAACACAACAACTCAACTGCATGGCTCTGCAGAGATCGAAATGCTCCACTGAGCACATCATCAGGGACGGCTCTCTCCACCTTACATTTAATTAGAGAGGTGCAGGACAAGAACCAGAAAAATCATTAAGAAGCCTAACCATCCCCACAATGGTCTCCCTTCACTGCTGCACTCAGGTAAACGCCACTGCATCTGTAACAACACAAAAAAACATTCAGGCTTAATGAGAGCTGTTTATCACCAGATCATCAAATGAGGGGGAAAAATGTAGCCATACACACAATCTGATCTTTTCTTATTTAGGGATTTAATTATACAAAGTATCTTTTAAGACAATTAATGCTATCACACATAGCCCATTGCCTTGAGCATTCAAAATTTAATTACACAAGAGACTTAAGTACATCTCAGATTTAAAGTTAGTTGACTTGTAATCAATCAATCATAATTCCCCCTTTGAGGTTTTCCTAGGCCTCCTAGTGTGCGCCATCCCTCTGGTGGCAAACCAGTATTTTAGACCTCATCAACTTCATTCATAAATGTTGTTGTAAAATACTATTCATTTGGTAGGTTAATGTTAGAGTACATATTTACATTTATCAATATGCATGAATAAAGTTTCACACTATCCCTATAATAAAATCAAACTCATAACATCTGTATAACCAAACATTTGTTGGGTTCCAAGATGCAGTTGTAAATAATCAATTAAACAAAGAACAGAGGCAATTATTAGACAAAATTAGAACAATTCAAAATGGCCAGGCAATCTCTGCCCGACCATTATTTTTTATAGAAATGCAGCTAGTGTGATTTCATAATGACCAGTAGAAAGTGGAACCAAATAGCCTTTTCTAAACTAAGAAACTAATCTGAAAGTCTTTTGTGTTTGTACATTTTTAAACGTAAATAAAAAAAAATTAAATTACACAAATGGATGAAAAGACATGTTGAACCTAAGTTTAGACCATCAAAGACCACTAGATGGAGTTCTAACATCTAATTAAATAAGTAATGCTGCCTGGTGATTATTGTCCATGGAGTCTCATGGCTTTTGTTCACAGAAAAAGAAATCAGAGGTTTTTACTTTGTTTTGCTTGCTGTGCTAAATTTGAAATCTCATCGTCAAATTTCGGATATTTGAAAAGTGACGGTGATCTGATTGCTTGAAAACAGCCTGCATTGGCCTTGATTTTTTAATGTGATCTTTGTGGAAGTAATTTGTTTACTTGCCTTTTCCTAAGATAATCGAAACTGATGAAGCCTCCAGAGGACGCAAACATGCTCTCTCAAGTCTCAACTGCAGAGAGAGTTACCCCACTAGATGGTCCCAGAGATCTATTTTCTTCTCAGTAACGGCGTGAGTATCAGCAAAACCTGAACAGAGAGACTTGAGAGCGTCCTAATCGCAGACAGTGTCCTGAATAGTGAACTTCACGAGTATTAAATATGAAGAGTACTGTAAATGCTATATCAGCCTGGAACACAAAACCAATCATAAGTGTCAAAAAAAAGAAAGAAAAAAGATTACACATAATCACATAATCTTAAATCGGAGTAAATAAGCTTTCCATGGTTTGTTTGGACATTTGGATGAGATACAATAATTTGAACATCTGGGTGCAAATATATATATATATATATATATAAAACAATCAAATCAAATTATCAAAACACTGAGAAAATCACCTTTACAGTTGTCCAATGAAGTTCTTAACAATGCATATTACTAATCAAAAATGACCTTTTAATGTATTTATAAAAGAAATTGACAAAATATCTTCAGGGAACACGATCTTTACCTAATATCCTAATAATGTTTGGCTCTTTTTTTTTTCTTTTTACAATTTTGACCCGTACAATGTATTTTTGTTTATTGCTACAAATATACCCCAGCGACTTAAGACTGGAGACTACAGGAAATGGAGACAGAAATTTACATTCACTCATTCAAATATACAGTCATTACGTGCCTCAGTATTTCATGAAATTAAAATAAGTGAAAGCTAGAGTGAAAAGCTTAATTCACCTCAAGGGCTTTTTTTACATTAAACAATTTACTTACATAATTTTTTATTAAATACATAATTATTTAAAATTTATATAAAATTTATAAAAAATATATATAAAATTTGCACAGACACACACATATTTTGATCCACTTGTCTTGCATTTATGAGTAATGGCAGGACTGGCCTGCAGGAAGCCCTCTTCAACATCTAAGGGTTAAGTGCCTTGCTCTGGGTCGCAATGACAGTGAACAAAGGAAGGGCAATGACATTAGAACCAACCATTCACGCCTGCAAATGCAACATCTTTATGGCCACACAATGTCAACATCCTCAGAGGGCCCATTTGGGATTCAAACTAGTAACCTCTGCTGTGAACTGTAAGCTTTAAGGTTAAAAGAGAGTGTTTTGGACTAGGTAAAAAATGAGAATGACGTGTGTAAATATATCCGCTCTACATTTGTGTGATCAACTGTATCTTTACACATGGGCTTGTGTGTAGTGGCAGTTTTTGTATGTTTCCAAGTGTAGTGATGTGTGTGTGTGTGTGTGTGTTTGGGTGTGTGTGGCTGATGTCTTGAGTTTTGTACCGTTTCAGACCCACGCTACTGTTTCCTGCGGGACGTCCTCTGACTGGTTGGCTGATGAAGCAAGGGCCTGTTTGCGTAAATATCCATGAAGTCCTGTGCGATGGGGCCAGAGGTCAACCGCCCAATGCAATATTTCAGAACGCATGCTATTGTTTCTTTTTCTCGTTTACTCTCTCTCCTTCTCCCATGTCCTCCCTGTTCCTCACTTTTTTCAGGAAGGCTTTCCTTCTCCTTCTACCCTAGAGACATTATAAATTAACGCATGACTCACAGACATGTTTTTGGCTGTGCTCAGCTCTCAGGTGGACTATCAGAGGTTATGAAAACGTTGTATGTGTTTAAGTTAGTGTCTGTTTACATGCAATTTTTCAACCTCTTGAATTCATCCAAAGCAACTAAACAAAAGTTCTTTGTCAGGATAAGAGCACTTCAAGTTTATTCTTGTATATTAGAATAATAGGTAATAGGAATAATAATATGTTCTAAGGACAGTACAAAAGAACCACCCAATACACAATCCTCCCACTGGCCTCCCTCGTGACCAGCTATATGAAATAACATTAAAATGAACCGTATTAACCAGTCAGGTTGCTCCATTATGGTTTAACAAGCTTATTGTCTTCAGTCTCTTCATACTGTTAGTTTCCTGTAAACATTCATGTTTACACACTCAGGCCAGTAATTTTATTCTGTTAGTCCAATCTTTTAACCACAATAAATAAATTTTGTTAAATTCTGTTCCATGTAATTCATATACTTGTAGACAAGCTGTTATCAACCAGGGCCCTGGGGCCCAATAGAGGGCCTCAGCAAGCTTCCAAGGGGGCCTCAGGTTAAAAAATCTAGAATTTAACTCAACCAAAACTATTACAAATCATGTCTAGACTCTGTGGACATTTTATTGTATTTTATATTTTAATGGTTTGTTTGTTAAAACTCCGAACTGAAATCGCTAATGTGACATTAAAACAAACATAAAACATACAGATAAATAACTGACGGCCAATCCGAGAAGCCTGTTTCCTTCATTTCTGTGCTCTTGTCCTGTCTCTACAAAAACACCATGAAAAGTAAATTCCACTTAAATCGAGGTTTCATTTCTTTTTATTTATTTGATAAGTAGCCATGTAAAAAGTGAGGTAATTTGCTGTACAGACAGCCCCCATTTTGTTTTAAGGTCCCGATCACACCTTATTTGACTATGATGACATGTTGACATATTGTTTATTATATATGGTTATGGTCTGTTAGCATTTGAGAAATTTCAACAAAATTCACTGTCCCTCTTCTGGCAAGAGTTCATTGGGTTTAGATGTTTTCGAGTTGTGCTGATGACGCGGGTCTGTCTTCCTGTAGATTGACAGCTTGAGACAAACACTACACACATTCATCTGCCTACAGGTGTAAAAGGGGCAAAGGTCAGAACACAGAAGGGAAAAGGGAGATAAGAGAGATGTATGTTGTCTTAAGTTTGAGAGAAAAGAAGGGAAGTTGTACCATTGCCCTGTGTGTGAGAAATACAGAGTGAGTTTAAGAGCACAGTGCTGTCCTCACAATTGACCTCTATACTTTCCTGTTGACTTTAAACTAATGTGAAACTGACTTCAGGGCAATACATTTAAGATGATCTATTGCTCAGTTATATAATGTTAAGAGTATAAAAAGAAGAGAGAGAGATTATCCAATCGTTGGTCTATTCTAAGAAATATCAACAGTGGGAATTTCTGTTCTCTGTAAAACCCACCAAACACACACACACACACACACTCGCCCAGCTTTACAACACCTAATAATAGGATCGTCTAGTCTTGTTTCTTGGTGCTCTTTAGTTGTTTTGCTGTATGTCGTACACTCTGACATCCTATACCCATAGTGTTTGTGCATTGTTGTACAGTTCTTGTGTTAAAATAGTACGTGGCATATTTCAGATGTCTGTGTTTTACGTCCTGTGTGTATATAAGTCTGTTGCCCGCCAGGTTGGCTTTGGGGATGTGTAGTCATAAATAAAGCACTTTGTGCGCACACAGAGACATAAACCATTTGTGGTCTGTATTCCCATGGTTATTCAAATGTCACCAGTGTTTATTCCAAGGAAGAGACACATCAGCCACCTCACCATCTGTTTATGGGGTCTCTGACATCACTATCAGTATTTATGGAGCTCTCTTTTGCTCTACGCCCAAGGAAGATGTGTTGGCGTTAGTCATTAATATTCCTGTCTTTCAAATCTAATGTTTCATAAAAGGATGTGTCGCATTCATGAAAATTAAATAAGAAGTCAAGGAAGCCCTGGAAAATGAATCAGATTCAGATGGTTTCCAAGTAAAACAGAAAACAATAAAGGAAATGTTTGTAATGTATTTTTGTACTGTAATATAATTTAGAAGTTAAAAGACTGAAATAATATTTTCTTGTTAAATTCTTTGTTGTAATATTATTTTAAACATTAAATCCATAGCTAAAAAAAAGAAATGTATTCTACATAGTAATAATATCCATTTATTTTTATACTAGCTTATACTATTTTAATTAATTAATTTTATACTTATATAATTTTTATACTAGCTCTAGATTTTTAAAGTGTACCTAAAGTTTACTTGCAATAGTTCCAAAACTGAAATATACTCTTATCTTTAGTTGTACCCCAGCACTACTTCTGTAAAGTACATTATAGTTCACATTTAGCAGATTTTATACCAGTATACCAGAAGTATACCAGTTTAGTATACTAAAAGTACAATTGCAGGGTATTTTTATTAAATACATAAATGTAATACATATTTTTTATATACTTTGCATGAAATAAATGCATTTCAAATTATTTTTCTTTTTCAGATTATTTACACCAAAGATGTTTTGTTTCAATAAGACAAAACAAAAGAAAACCATGTTTTGATATTACAAAGCAAAATATTTGCAGTCTGATGTGCAAAAATATATATATTTATATATACACATATATAGTTTTTTTACTTTTTGTACAGCAGTTGCACATTGTACATAACACACAACGTGTATGTGTGTGTGTGTGTGTGTGTGTGCAAGTGAATTTTTTTTCTGATAAATAAGGATGTCCTGTTTGCTTGAATACACACCTCCATTGTTCAACATAAGTGGTGGCACAGAGGTGAATGACTGACTGACTTTTTATCCTCCGGAGAGTGGAGTGCATGAGTGTGTGCGCGCACATATATGTGTGCAGTTGTTTGTGTTATGTTATGTCATGTCATGTTATTCAACAAGCTCGTTTGGGTGGTCCTGTGTGTCTCTGTGTGTGTGTGCCTATAGGGCTCTTATACAAATCTTTTTCCAAAACACTCAAACAAACAGCTAAAAAAATATGTGTGTACCTTTGAGTAGAAGGGAAGGAGAGTTCATGACCAAGCCTAAAGGTGAGCAGCACTCCCAAAACAAACACACGTTAGGTACTGACAGTTCACCCAAAGTCATCCATATGAAAGGAAAGCTGCTTCTGAGAAATCCATTGTAATATTCCACTGATTAGAATGTCTGATGAAGTAATTAAGTTGTTGTCAGTTGGAGCCAATGGTAGAGGTCCATTAAAGAGGGCGGGGCTTATCACTTCAGGGACGAAAGGTCTCTTTAGTTTAATCAACATCACACCACAACAAAAAAAATAACAGTAATGCTGGATAGACTAGCTAGACCACTACAATTTGATATTTACATTGAATATAGTGAAATATTATTCATGTTATTTTTCTGGTTATGCATCCACAATATTGTAGTTGTGTGCTGAAGAATGTGTGTCATATTTTGGTCAGTCCTGTGACTTTGACGTTGATCCTGTCACTGATTTGATAAAAACTGTAAAAATTATATTCGATACAACCTTCTAGTTTTTTCTTTGTAACTTTAATTATATTTTTTATTTTGGGAAAAAGTCCCTTTTTTAATATCTCTCTTGAATTTTTTTTTTTTTAATTGACATGTGGTCACTCTCCAGAATTAGGATTTCCTTAGTTATGTAAATAACAAATATAAAAACATAAAAACAAACTCTAGACTTTGAAACAATCCCAGTAAAAAAAAGAGGGACTAAAATTCTGCTCATATATGTGGAAACTATAATTAATTATCATTCTATTTAAACAAAAGCATATATCTAGTAGTATTGTTTTGTAAAAAATACCAAAACATAAGGTAGAAAAAATAATTTATTACCTCAGATGGCACAATACAATTTATTTTCATTTTAATGTCATTTCATGATTTTTTTTTTAATAACCAAAGGTTGATTAAACTTATTTTTACTTTTAACCTTTGATCTTTATCTACCCTCATGTGTTGTTTCAACCTATTTTTTCTTTCCACACAATGAAAGTCAACAGAATCCAAAACAGCACTGGACTCCACTGACTTTTACTATATAGACATATATAACAGCATTTTTATTTTTGGGTCAAATGTCACTTTTAAAAAAAATCTAACACCAGATATAGCTAAAGCATAGCTAATAACAGGTGTTATTAGGTACAATGTCTTATGGTCCATAAAAACGTAAGATATGGTATGAGCAATTTTAGATCTCAATTAAGAGATTTGTTTTAGTTTGGTAGCCTCTGTAATCTTACAAGAAAACTATTTTGACATTTCAATATCATATAACATCACTAATTGAACTATTACTTGATGGGATTAAAAATACATATAAAAATAAGAATCTGTGATGTTTTGTGCTGAACTTCATTAGTGGCATTAAAGGAAAATCCACCAGACTTCACTTACCTTATTCACGTGCTTCTATTTTTATAAGTGTGTGTGTCGTTCTCCGACTAGAGTTTGTTTGGGATAAAACAGGGTTGTTGTGTTGAAAAGGAAGTGGCCGCCTGTGGTGGTGTGTATACTTGGCTCTGATAAGAGGACTCGTTTGGCACCTCTCAGAACAACAGGAATAGACCAGTTACCCAAAACATCCCTAAGCTGACAGACAGGAGAGCTCAACCACAACTCAACCCAAACCCACAGAGATCCACATAACGGAGCACTGAAAATCTATAATTAACCACACTTACTCAGAGAACAGTTATCATGTAAATTGCATAGAGTAGATTAGCACTCCATAATAATAAGGAAATATAAATTACATTACTTATTACTGTATTTTTGATTAAACAAATGCAGCCTTGCTGGAAATGTATAAAAAAACAAACATTTAAAGATCTTACTGACCAACACTTCGGAACAGTGGAGTATAAAACAAAATAAAAGAATTAAAGAAAACAATAGAAATGTAATTACAATATAATTAATTTCCCAGTCAATGGGGCTTTATTTCTTATTTACCTGAAACAAATCGCACAAGCATTTAATTCATGTCAGATTTCAGATCTCAGCTCAGATTTGAATATGATTAGACATGAAAAGAAATTAGATCTTTTCAGAATACAGAATCCTACAACTTCAGTACAAAAAAGATCACAATCAGAGGAAATAACATTCACATTCTTTAAATGTTGCAATCTCAGAAATGTAGCTGTTTATGCAGTGTAGAATTGTACCTGGTGTTTGTACATGCATCTGCTCTGTGTGTGGTTTAATGTCAAGCTAAAGCGGTGTTCTGAACACAGCCTGCACTAATACAAATTTCAGCATGTGCCCACTTTTACAGTGATGAGTTTCCTGCCGCTCCTCTCGAATCATGTGGCTGTTCACACGACAGAGGTCCAGCTAGTCAGTATACAGCAGTCCAGTAACAGCCTGTATAAAGCGAGGGAGAATCATAGATCATTTCCCGTCCTTTGAAGTGTCCACTGACTTATTCCGCTCCAGCTGTGCTCTGAAGGACAAGTATTGTTGTGATTTTACTTTTGCTGTCATAACCTCATCTTTTCCTTCTTTTTGACTGGGCTCTAACCACATCTATCTAGTCTGAATCTGAGACTGAGTGCACTTTTTATGTCATCTTTTGCTTAATATAATACTGATTTGATTATTTGATACTTGTCGTGATGCTGTGTATTTATCGTTTATTGTATCTTTTTTAAATATCAGGATGCTATGTGTTGTAGTTATGCTGTATTTCTTTATTTTTAGGGTTCGGTAAAGCGTTTTGCACGGCTTGGTTGTGGTCTGTCGTCGGCATGTTTCTCATGCTGACTCCTCCTGCTGCGATTACGGCACGGCCGGGCACTGGCGACCCACGAGGACACAGTAAGACCGAAGCGGATCAGAACCAGGCCCAGACAGGACATGTCTTTGGCCATTGCTATTTCAGAGAAGAGGGCACGATCTCGAGGCAAATTGATGGAGCTGTCGCCGTTCTCCAAGTCCCGGACAACAGCTAAAATCTCCTGACGGTCTGTCTGATGCACCATCCCACGGACATTCAACATAGCAGAGATGTGTTTCCTCCTGTGAAAGCAAGAAAGAAATACATTGCTCACGTTTAAAAAAACATATACAAACCCAAATGTATTAGTCATATCATCCCCCTTCATTTTTATTTTGGTAATTTTAGTATTTAGTCATTTTAATACTTTACTACAATAAATGTAGATACATTTCTAATTTTTCTCATTTTCATTAAGGTTTTTGGTTTTCATATAACATTGTTTTATTTTATGTTTATTTGAATAACCACATTTTTAATAGTATACTTAATAGCATTATTCAAAAATAATAACACTTTTTTGGAAGTATTAAATTATTGGTTATGAAAATGTATTTTAAATGAGCATCCAATAGTAAACTGCAGTCTGGCATTAATTTGTAGAAATGTCATGGGACAAATTTAAGCCAAATGTGTTTCTTTGGAATGATCCCTTGACAGCACCCACAGCTCAAAAAGTAAACTCAAGAGTCAGCGAAGATGGCATGTCCTGCCTATAGATAACAATGTGAAAGTCTGTCACACACTGTCACATAGACAAACAGTCAAAAACAGGAAGCACCACTGCTAAGCACAAAGAAAAGTTAAGTAGCCTCCACTTTTTGGCTTTTGATCTCTAGTTGGTGTGTGTGTGTGTATTTGATTGGAGTGTGGCACCAGTCAGTCTCCTGTGACCTGGCAGGAACAGGAAGTACTCCACAGCCACTTCCTGTCTGCTGAGGAGGGTCGTGCGTCAGCAAGCAGGAGCACTGCCAGCCAGTGACTGACTGTGCGCACACACACACACTCCTCTTCATTCAAACAAAAACACTGGACTAAAGTAGGGTCACATCTCATCCATTCCCCTGTTTACTGTCTGCTGTTCCCTCCTGTCCACATGAAGGAAAGTTGGCACTGAGATGGAGCACCACGGTAACTATTTTCAGTCTGACATTCTTAGAATGACCTCAGGAAACAGAGAGGTGTTGTGAAAAATAGTCCTCAAGGAAATGAGAGGGGAACATGTCAGATTTTTCATGAATGAAAGCACTTTAAGACGACAGAGTTTAGGTTCTACCCTTCCGTAGGTCTAAAAGTGTTCAGCAAAATTGTATCAATGTAATGGTTACGTAAAATGACAAAGTTACATATTAATATACTGAGTGCTTTAAGAGCTAATAAAACATGTTCCTTCCGGGTTTATGTTATATAAAATCTACATCCTGTTCTACATTTGGCTTGTGTTTTATAGTAGTTTTTAATCAACACTTGGTTCCGGTCTTTAAAGTTTATTGGTCAAGTTTGCATTCCACCCTCACTTTTCTATGAAAACATTACATTTGCATCTTTTGCAGCATCCTGTGGAACACAATGTTAAAAAAAATGCTAGTCGATGATGTTCAACTTCTACATTGCCTCTTTTTTACGTTCCACTGCTTTCCATCTTGTTGATTAAAAGCAAAAATATGTGTGATGTATTGTATAGAGAGTGTGGATGTGGAGTTGAAGACAATCAGCTACTGGATTTGTCTGGAGCGAGGTGTGGGTCAGAGAATCGTTGTTTTTTTGTCACTCCTTGATAATAAGGACATGAAAAAAACAGACTTGAGCTGATTGGAGGGTATGTTAGAACCCAAACCACACTCTCAGAAATAAAGGTACAAAAGCTGTCACTGGTTTGGTACCTTTCCAAAAAGTACACTTTTGTACTTTCAAATATGTACCTTTAAGGTACCAAAATAGACCCTTTAGATACAAACATGTACCTTTTAAATAGATACCACCCCAGTGACAGCTTTTGTAACTTTATTTCTGAGAGTGCATACACTTGACATTTCTGTACATCCCTGCTGCTTCTTGAAACCTTATAGTTGTAACCTGCCTCTGCAAGTGGTTTTGATTCATTCGCCTTTGTGAGCTTACCGTATATCTGGAAATTCCTTCACCAAAACCCCAACTTCCATCTGAATAGAAGGAATGTCCTCCAAAACTATGATGTCAGCCAGGTGAACAATCACACTGTCCAACCAGGAGGAAGTTGACTCCTTAGGAAAGGGGGAGGTAAAATGTTTAAAATTAACAAATTTTGGTGCTGGCATCACTTTTTTTTCTATTTACAACCATAGTTGTGCTTATATTCACACAGCTATGCTAACAGTACTGTACATAAGGTCCTTTACAAGGGGGATTATCAAACTTGAAAATCATTTACGATAATGTAAGGCATGATTTTCATTAAACCTAGTGGCACTGACCAGATCTTTAAAAACAGCCTTCAGCTGTTTGGCCTCATCCTGAAGACGGAATGCCACTCTCTTCCTCATTTTGAGTGATGTACAGATGACCCGCCCCCTCATGATGGCACGAACATATTCAACCAGGACCCGCCTGTGCACCTCATTCACCAATGCCTGATAGTCCGTCAGATTACCGATTAGTCAACCAACCAAACTGTGAGTGTGTGAGAATGTGTGTGTGCTAAATCAAACCTGATATGGAGGGCAGTCCATTCTGCGGAACTTTTTAAAGTGCTGTTTAATAGTCATCTCAATGCTCTCATAGGCCTCAGTGTTTTCCAGCCACTTCCTCTTCACCAGCTTATCGAAGAATGGCTGAAATCATGCCAGAAAATCATCAGTGAATGCTTTATAGACTCGGTTCTGGGCCAGATGTGAATGTGTGCAAGGGTCTCACCCTGATGTTTTCAAACAGTATGTCAGAGAGAACTTGCACTGACTGGTTAACAATTCGCTCCAGAGATGACTGTGCTCGTTGGTAGACGTCCTCACTGCCAAAGGCATCACACAGATGACAGCGCTCCACAAAATTCCTACAGAGTTCAACACAGTGTTAAGTAAACTCTTTTTTTTGTTTTATTTCAGTGCCATTTCATTACATTCTTCTTTTTATATTGTTTGTATTATCCTTGGAAATCTTTTGTGAACACTGTTTTAAGCTTGTGCATCTGGATTACTGATCACTTGAAGATTCTCCTGACTTTAGATGGCAAAATGTGATTTGTGTGTGTATTTGTACAGTATAGTATATTATAGCATAGAATATTCACAAAAATATCAGTAAAAATAGGGTTAAGTGTACTATGTTAATATGCAGGAATTTTGTGTTTTGATTTTACACAGATGTTTTACCAGTGTTTTGAATGCATTGAAAAACGTATAGAGGGTGGAAGGAAATGTCATTAAAAGAACTGAAAAGAAAAAGTTCTGGCAGAAAATCTCTGGTAGATTTATTGTTTTTCTACAGACTTATTTTTCTGACAGTGTTTTCTAGCAAGAACCTCCATTCTTTAAAACATGAATGTAGAAAATATACAGTTCTAAGACAGCTAGGTTGGGAGAAGATAAAATAGATATATAGTGAATAAGATGAAAAACCTGAAAGGTGGAACACAGTTGACAAGAGCGATGGTCCTGGAGACATAACCATCCCCATGATCCCCAAACTCTGACTGTGTGTCATGGAACATCTCAACCTTTCTCTGGAAACTAAATCCCACACAAACACACAAAAAAAGTTCATAATTTCAGACTTCGCTATTCGAAAGTGAAATGAAAAAGACATTCTTTGAATATAATGTAGGGACAACTCAATTTTAAAAAGTGCCCAGACATAGTTGGCAACACGACTATTGTGTTGACTATGTCAGAGTGTGAGTTTTTCAAATTGTCTAAATGTCATTATATTTATTATGAGTTACTAAATATATTTTATTAAACATGATCGTAATGTTCATCATCAGCATTATTATGATCAAGCTCTCTTGTCCCCATCTCACCTGTGCAGGAAATCTGCAAGTCCGTTCAAGGTGCAGCGAGCAACACGAGCTCCTAGTGGCTGACTGACAGTTGTCGATCGGTCCAAATCTACCTTCAGCCTCTGAAAGAGATTAATACACACAGAATACAAAAATATATTACATACACCAACATATAATATTGCCAAATGTACAAAGTGGAAAGCATGCATACAGTCAGATTCCAAAGAGTACAGTAATCGCTGTTCATGTGTGGGATTGATGGGTTTACCTGTATAACAGAACGGGCCAGGCCAGACTGGTACTCTTCAATGTGTAGCGTCTGAGCCCATCGCTTTTCTTCATCATCCAAAACTTGCGAGAGCTCTGTAGTCATCTTGTCCTGAAAATACACACACACACAATGGATATTATTTCAGCACATCAGATATGATTTTGTTTCTAGAGATTAATTTTTAATGCATAATTTAACTCAAAACTTTTCCAAAAGTGTTACCCAAACAGTTTCGACGCAATCCTGTTCCAGTCGGTCGATGACATCTTCAGGCAGTAGGGGTTCTAGAGCTTCACACACTATAGTGCCCATTGCTCCAACCGTAGCCAGCACATCCCTACGGAACACCAACCATCAGAACTAGTGCATGTTTGTGTGTCTGCAAGTGTTTAGCATGCCCAAGTTCTTTTGTGTATTTATGTTGTTCAGTGTGAGGAAATTAACAACCCAATTACAATTCCTGCAGGTATTAGGAATCAAACCCACAACCTTTGAGTAATATTTCGTTAAATCAGAGTTGTATGTTTGCTGGCATTATATCAATAGGGGGATTTGAATGAATGAATCCCTAAAAAAATCTCTACGTAAACAGTTATTAACTTTTTTTTTTTTTACATTTTAGTCTTAGTCTGAAAAACATTTCCCAACCTTGTGCGCAATGCAAAGGTTCCAGCGAAGTTAAAAGTACTTTGTGCAACCATAAATGTTAATAAAGAACTTTTGTTTTTAAGAGCGTCTAATTAGAACAGCCAAACACAACAGAGTCTAAAATGTAGTACAGGGATTCATTAACATGAATAATTAGCACAAACCAATTTACAAAAGTGAATCAGACTTTGATTCACTAGTCTAATAATCATTTGTGGATGGTAAGGAGTTTATTTCCACATAAAATTCAAGAACACTGTGACAAGCTCTTCTTTATGGCATGCTCTGACCTTTACTTTTTCAGTTTTACATTTTAATACCAATATACAGATAACATCTTTACTTAATCTGGTCATTTTTACTCCATAATAAAAGAAAATCTTTTATTTAGCTCTTCATACATTCAACTCTTATGCTGTAATGAATCCATCTCGTCAATGCTATAAATAAGAGAGAGAGAGAGATGAGGATATATATAGGTGTGTCCAGTTGTACAGTAGTCTTTTGTATACTTGTTAGGAAATGTAGTTTGTTATGGTCAGAACTGAAGAGACCATATTTTTTCATTTTTTGATGTACATCTGTGTGAAACAAATTGACAAGAAAAAATGTAGGGCAAGAACTTCTGGTTGTTGGCTGCTGATTGGATTGTAGGATATGGGCATTGCACACAAAAGTTAAGACAGATGAATGTGAGGTTTTTAAATGGAATAAATAATTGGGGAAATCCTGCTTGCATTGTTCACAATATAATCTATATTTGTTATATATAACCATAGATTAAATTCGTGAACTACTGTTATGCCACTGAGAAATAGTTAAATTAGTTGTGTGGCTACTTTTAGTACACAACAACGGTGCTGTGGCTGTGTACAGTAATTCTTCCAGGTATTCAGTACCGATGTTGTTCATTCTAATAAACAATGCATCTGATATTAATAGACCTGAGCTCATTCTTCCACTGGGTCATTATACCAAGTGGAATGTGATTGCAGGAAAGGTGTGTGTAAAAATAGAAAACACACCTCAACGTCTGTGTGTACATACAAAAATACCTGTTGTAAATGTTGTAGATCCAGTCCAGCAGTGAGTATGTGTCTGTGATCTGAATGGGTCCACTAGTGATAGTCTTTAGTCGTTTGGCAACAGCCCTGTGATAACTCTGCATGTAGACCTGAAGCACACCAAACTCCTCGGGATAAACCGCCACCACATTCCGACGTGCCGCATCCATATCTTCCACCACTCTGCCCCTCATTCGCTCCAAATACATGCCCATCTGCCCTGCAGCGATGCCCCCAGGTTGTGGAAGACACCAGTCAGCTGCCTCTCCCACAGCCTCCACCCACCTTTGACGCAGTCTTCTGGGACGCTTGGAAGGCCGGGAATGGTCTTCGGATTGGTCAGAGTTGGACTGGGCCTCTTGCCGCAGGGCCCAGATCTTGTCAGCCTGCTCTTCCTGTTGAATGACCAGCACCACTAGGCCAAGCTGAGGACCGCTGCAAGGTTGACGTAGCGACTCCCTCACCACATCCCACATCTCTCTCTGAAGAGCCTCGTAGAGCAGCTCAACGTCTTTCACTTTGCGCAGTCCAGCATCCCACATGCTTGGGCCGGAATCGTTACTGCCCGAACCAGCCAACAGGGGAAGCCAAGGAGACGACGTGAATGTGGGAGGAGTTATGTTACTGGGTGTGGTTGGAGTAGGCGGTGTTTGTGTCAAGAAGGTGGGGTCAAGTTCACACTCCCTCTCAAGCTCCTGGATGTGCGTGTCGGCAAGCAGTAGATCTCTCTGATTAACTAACTGTAGGATCTCCAACACTGTAAGAGAAAGTGAGAGATTGAGTAGTGTTACTTATTTACAGCCATGTGTTTAATCAGTTGATGTGCTGTTGTCTTTGGAACAGGCTGTGCATTGACACTCTTCCGATTTTCTCTCCTTGCGCTGAGTTTATCAGGTAAGATCTGCTGCACAAAGAAAGTGTGTCATTTCCTTTTTCTGTGAAAGTGTTTCTTGATTGGCCAGTGACTCACAGGGACTTTTGGACGCTGCTCATTAAGAGCAAGGTGTTATAGGTCAAATATGGAGAGCCCTGACTGTAAACAGTTACACTGTGTACATGCCATAAAATGTGCAAACAAGTTCACACGTAACAAAAGCAAAAACATGGTTGTACCTGATAGAGGCTCCCTGCGTTTGACTGGAGGTTCTTCTTCTACTGACTCTTCATCATCTTCCTGTGAACTGCGAATTGTTAGAGAGTCCCCTCGGAGTTTGCTCAGACTGACCATTCGTAGGAACGAGGGACGTCTGAGACTGTCTTCTTCATTTTCAATGGTCAGATCACCTGTAGGTAGACTATCTCTGCGCTCACTCTCCTTACGACGGCCTGCCAACCTGAGGAGTGAAGATGCATTAAAAAACTGTCATTTCAAGTACCTAAACAATAAATGTGGGAAAATAACAAGTCTCAGAAATAATGATCTATGCTACACTGGTTCCAATGCATTGAATGCATGTTATTGATTTTATTAGCTTTTATTTAGCTGGATCTTAAGAGCGACAATAGCAATGAATGATGATTCTAAATTTAGAAAAAAATTTGTATATTCTTTTACCTAATCAGTTCATGATTATACTAATGCATTCCAGTGTTTGGTTTTCATTATATTTGTGTTTTAATTTAGTATGGGAAACAAATTAAAAAGCATAATCACTGCTACATAACATGCATATTATATTCTCACCTCAGTAAAGTCATGATCTCCTCTGAGGCTCGTCGATAGTTCTTTTTTTTCTTTCCTGATGCGGGTGCTGCCGGGAGAGTGGCACTCCGTAGTGAAGGAGTGGTACCCCACACGTTTCTTCCCGTTATACGCAGACCCTTTCCTAATTTGCCAAGGGTCTTCAGTGGTGAAGAGCCACAGATTCGTTCCAGAGTTCCTCTCTTTTCTTTGGATTCTTTTGACCCTCCACGCTGCTCTGCATTTGCCTCATTCTCCAGTGCTTCACTTACTTGAGATGATCTCTGGTAGTCTTGTCCATTCTCCCAGACCCCACCTTCTTCATTATTCCATCCCATTCCTGCCCATGCCCCCTCAAATGGATTCAGATCTGATGGTGGTAGAATGAGTTCCCCGTTGCTGTGGTTACTCTTTAGGATGAGTTCACCATTTGTAAGATTACTCTTTTGGAGATCACCATTGCTGTTGTTACTTTTGATCCTTCTGGGCAGCCTCTTGAGGATGGGCATCCTGTCACTGATTAACTAGAAGACAAAACGGACATTGAAACATAGGTCAGAATCAATTGTCTCAAAGTCTCATCTCATTTCATTGAAATACACTGGTTGTGAGCATGTAAGAAATGCTGCTGCTCATTTAACATATGAAATAACCCTCATAGCATATATGCATCACCGCACAGTAGATCTATACAGGTGGAGCAGGGAATGGAGAATGGTGTTCTGAAGCACACTGCAACAGCAAGAACTAGCCAAGTATTTTAATATTGAGCAGCAAGCTCATTGGCTTCTGATACAAAAGAACCAATCAGCTGTGCTCACTTCTGATTGTATTTTTAGTACAAAAAAAGTATTGCAATATGTTAATATGGTAACCTGAAGATACCAGGTTACCATATTACAGGTTTTTCAAAAAGTTTGTGTCACATCCAATTAAATTCAGCTGAGGTCAGTTACTTGCAGTAATTAGATTATGTTTTAAAATGTGTATATGTGAATTACTATTATTTTTATTACATTTATTTGCTAATTCACTTAAACAAGCTCTTCATGTATACTGTATCAGATCAATAAGCAAGTCTAAAGTCCACTATGTGTCCTGCTTAAAGGTAACCAAAGCGAAAACCTGTTCAAACCGCCTTTGTCAGGTCTTTCTTAAATGACTTTGCCTTCTTGCATTCTCATTGTTCAGTATTCCGGTGAGCTGAGTGCATTAACAGCATAGGTATGTGTGTTCTTTGAGGACATTAACAGTTTCTAAGTTTCTATAATGGAAGCTTCCATCCAGATGTGTCAGAATAGTTTCCTGTCCTCAGAGTTTCTCAGAACATACACACTCCTCACTCAAACAACAAACACCCCACACACACACTCGCTTTCTGCAGAGTCTCTCAGGGGATTATTAAAGTATCTAACAACAAATTCTACAAAATTTGCAGTCTACATGTTAAAATGGTCAGTACTTTAGTAGTAAATCTATCAACGGTCAACATTAAGAGCATTCCTTGTGCAATCTGAACAAAGACTCCTGAAATATATATTAAGATAAAGAGGTGAAGATAGAGTAGAGAGAGAGCAAGGGAGGAAGGGAGAGGGAGGAAGGTGCTGTTGTGTAGCACACAGTGACCCCTGTGATTGTGTTTCAGCATCCCTGCTTTACATTATTTCTGAGTTCCTCTGTTGTGGTGGTTAAAGACCTGGGCTGGGAACCAAAAGGTTCTAGGTTCAAACTTTTTAGTTTCATTAATCATAAGCATCACCATTGTACCCTTCATCAAGGCATTTGCGTCAGCTGAATGAGCATCTTTCACCTAATTTAAACTGGCCCATTTGGTTATTTATTGTCTGGATTCCAGGTGGACCTTCTGCAAGTATTTTTGTTCTTACATAATTCCCGGTAAAAGACGGGAAAACACCACTTGTAAATGTTGATGTTTATAGAAAGGAACAAGATGTGTATTTCCCCAATAATATGTATATGTTTAGACAAACATTAAACAAACATGTACGGATGGAAAAAAATATTGTAGAAACAGGACTGCCACAGAATCTAATAGTCTGGATCAATGCTTGATTACCTATATAAAGGAAATGAAAGCACAATGAATTGTTGAGTTTTAGCAAGAAAAAAAAATGCGCTTGGCAAAGGATTTCACTCTATCAGCATCAGATAAATATCAGAGTAACAATTAATCAGCAAAATTAACAAGCTTTAAAAAAACAACCAAGCAAGAAAACGGAATAATGTAAAGTGTGATTATCCACATAGTTACAGGTGAATTTCAATGGCATCAACACCTATACCTTGGACTTCTGATGACCCTTCAGAAATATGTTGGAGTTGTGACATTTGAGGATCTGTTTAATTTGCTGAACACTAAATGAGGCATTTGGAGTATATATTGTTATAAATTAACATTTACACTATAAACCAGTTAATTAAACTTAAAATCATTAGTACCTAATAATTATCAACCTAAAAAATATAGATTAAAATATTTGTTCATATTATTCATGTCATGCATTTAAGATCAGATCATTAAGTTTTAGAACATTCTCCTAGCTAAGTAACTTTGCAACTGCATTTCAACTAATTGTACATATTAAATTAATTTCTGTAAAAACTCTTCATGAATTATCATGCATCATGTGATACATACATACATACACACACACACACACATATAAATACTGTGTATTTTATATATACACTACCGTTCAAAAGTTTTTAAAACAGTAAGATATTTAATGGTTTTTAAAGATGTTTCTTCTGTTCATCAAGGCTGCATTTATTAGATTAAAAATCCAGAAAAAAACTCTAATATTGTGAAATATTATTTAAAATGATTTTAAATTAAAAATTCTGTGTGAATATATTTTAAAATGTAATTTATTCCTGTGATACAAAGCATCATTACTTCAGTTTTCAGTGTCACTTTCAGACCTTTCAGAAATCATTCTTATATGCTGATGTTTTATTATCAGTGTTGGAAACAGTTGAGCTGCTTAATAGTTTTTTTAGGATTATTTGATCATTAAAATATTAAAAAGAAAAACTTTTATTTAAAATAGATAATAATGTTCAAAACTATTGTTACAGCGGTTTAATGTTTCACTACTGTTCAAAAGTTTGGGATCAGTAAATTTTTATTTTTTCTCCCTTGTTAATAACTTTTATTAACAAAGGATCTATTAAATGAACAAAAGTCACAGTATAGAATTACATTTTAGAAATGTTTTATATTTGGTAAAAAAAATATGTTGTTTTTTACTTATTCATCAAAGAATCCTGAGGAGAAAAAAAAGGGGAGAAAAAAATCCAAGTTCCAAAAAATATATGTGGCTGCACAACTGTTTCCAACATTGACAATTCTAGTAATAAATTAGCATATTAGAATGATTTCTAAAAGGTCTGAAAGTGACACTGAAGACTGGAGTAATGATGCTTTGTATCACAGGTATAAATTACATTTTAAAATATATATTCACACAGAAAACAGTTATTTTAAATTGAAATAATATTTCACAATATTAGTTTTTTCTGGATTTTTAATCTAATAAATGCAGCCTTGATGAGCATAAGAAACATTTAAAAACCATTCAATATCTTACTGTTAGAAAACTTTTGAATGGTAGTGTGTGTGTGTGTATATATATATATATTTTTTTTTTTTACTGTTCTGTCAAAATATGTTCTTACATACTATTCACTGACTTTTACTTTTCCTCATTTAAAAAGCTTTTAGTTTTAGATTTTTGTTTTCATTTTGATAACATTGAAATAAACAAATCTTAATCTGAAACAATCATGTGACAAATTGATTTAGACTGATAATACAATTAATAATAAAATCTAAATATATGTATTGTTAAAAAGCCAAACATACAAAGAACATATTCATCACTTACCTTACACTGCAGTGGGCAGTCAGCTCAGGGCAAATCCATTCCAGCGTCTGTGCGAGTGATAGAGAGCCTATCAGTAAGAGAAGGGCAAAGTGTGTGTGCTGTCTCCAAGATTTTGGGGCCTTGTATTGGAATGTCGGAGGCAGCCGTTCAGTTTGCTAACAGATGATGATGCATTTTCCTGAGGAAAAAGAGACACCCTCCCTAAATAAACAGAAACACACACACACCACTTTAAATACATGTACACACACAACCAACAAAACATGTATGGTTTTAAATCTAGTTTTGACAAACAGTGAGCACCTCAATCATAATGTTCTTAATATCAATAACCTTATTCTTAAACAGTTGCCATTCTAAAACTCTGAAAAAGAAGAGACGGAATGGGCTATTCCTGTAATTCTCATATACAGTTTTCATTTGTCACCGAGATTTAGTTCTTGGCAGTTGCTTTATTTCAGAGTTCTTCTGACTTGATACAAATGAACAAAAATATATGCATGACCTATCAAAAGTGCTTGTCCAAGGCACTTAACCCCAGGTTCTGTACCTCAAAATCCTTCTATTCCAGTGAATTTAATGATACTCACCTCAGCTATTTTTACACACTCAAAAGTACAAAAGAAACTATGTTCCTGTCAATTCATGCTTATTCACCTGTGATACAAAGATTATATCATGTAAAAATATACTTTTAAAGCACACAGAAGGAACAGGCTTTGGATTCATTTAGCACAGGGATCGTATAATTGTTCATGAAAAATCCCAAAAACTCAACATTTTGAATGCTTCAGGAATAGCAGGAAATTGCATGAATTGGCACAAAGCCCACTGTCCTCTTTGTTAAGTGATCAAGAACACTGAATTGATTAAAATGACTCTACTAAAATAGCAGTTCTCAACCAAAGGGGTTCGGCAAACTTCCTGTGGGCCTTAAAATCTTACAAATCAAAGCCTCAAAGTAACTTACATTTCATTAACAGAGTCTTAATTAAATTGCTAAAATAAAACACTAGTTTTATATTTTTGCACTGTAGAAGCAGAAACACAGACAAGTAAAATCTTCCACCATCGATACCTGCCTTAGTGCCACGTAGACCTAGCTGTTTAATGTGTATCTAGAGGCAGGCACTAAAACTCTTACAGAAGTGTGTGTCTGCCTCTGGTGGACGATATGCTATATCACACCCCAGCTCAACCAGATGCTCACTTTCACCTGCCATTAACACAACATACAAATTCAAAATAATTGTTACTTTTATTAAACATTTATTGCATACAATATTTAATTCATAAACATTAACAATATGCCCATATATATATATATATATATATATATATATATATATGACTACTCAGATTTGTGGTACTTTCCTGTGATTGTTAACATGTTTTAGTATAGTGTGGTGAATTTGTGGAAACAAAGGTACCCAAAGACAACCAATATGACCACATTTAACTTGTATACTGCTAGTTTCACTAATCAATCCTACAACCGAGTCATATAACCAAGAACCCTGCAAACAAACTAAAGCTACTGCATAGTTACTCACCAACAGCAATGAGGAATTTTACAACGAACACTGTTATTATACCACTCTTATGACTTTTGTAAACAAACACCTCACAGTTACAGAGTTGCTAAACTAGTTGGCTACATCATGTGTGTGTCCTGAGTCTGTGTTAGGGAGCTCAGTCCAGTGAGAACAATTATCCAAACTGGATGCAATCACAGTGTCTGATGTGTTGGATGTTGATGGTTGCCTCTGTGATGATGGATGTTGCCATGGTGATGGGGATAAGTGTGGAGACAGGGATGCTCGATTCCTTCATTCTGCAGCTCTTCCTGTTTATGGAGACCATGCAGCTTCTGCAACAGCTCAGCAATAAAAGCCTAAACACACACACAGCAATTTAAGACATACTGTAAAACTTTGTAATTACTTACATTACAGTCAAGTGTTCCTGTTACTCTAATTAATTCTAAATACTAATTATATAGTAGATGTAAAGTTTGATCATAATATATTATTAGGTATGTTCCATAATAAAATTTGAAAAGCAAAATACAGAAAATGTGCTTTAATTATGTGAGTTAATTATATAAAACCCTTAAATATCTTCTGCAGATGCAGATTTATACCAGTTTTTGTTAACACTATTAGGTTACATTAACACAGAATGCATTTTTCCATTCCAGAGTGCAACTCTTCTGTTGTTCTTCTATGTAAACACAAGCTAGGAAGATGCGTTTGACCGCTGTTGGAAGTTCAAATAGAAGTCTAAATAAGTTAAACCTTTAGAAAAATAAATCGAATCTCTCTAAAATGCACAAATCCATGTTCTTAATCAAAGTTCAAATGTTGAGAATTGTCTCTCAAAAGTCAAAACTGATTACGTTTTTTCAGATGTTTATGTGCGAGGTAAATACCACGTTCCTCTCTGCTGATTTTCCATGATGTGTCAGCACTACACTAGCTTGCCCAGAAGCACACAATCTTCTGCGCATACACGAATAGTAACAATCATGTACATACACTAATCAAAAGTCCAAGAGTGAACATTGTTAAAGAGCCCCAATGAAAGAATGGCTTTGTACTGAATGAGAGAAACAGGGCCATGGGGGGGAAAAAAAGAACAAATCATTCCTTCATTGTGATGACTGTGAGAAACGCGTGGAAGGGAGTGTCAGCCACTGCAGCGTTCCTCAGAGAGAGAGGGATGAAGAGGTAGAGTAACAAAAGGATGAGAAAACGAGAGAGGTCCATCGAGGGGTACTAAAGATGAGCAGACAAAGATAGAAAAATAACAAGAAAAAAAGTTTCAAAAGCACAGATAGAAGGATTGAGAAAAGTACCTCAGTACTGCTGGTGCAGGTCTGCAGAAGAACCTGTAAAATGTAAACAAATTCATTCTTGATTGTCATTTTAAATAGCTTTATCCAAATGTAATTCAAACAAATCAGCGCAAGTCAATAATACTGAGAGTATGTGAACTAATGTGAATGTAGTAGAGAATATAAAACCTTAAATGGTTCTTATTGTCATTCAGACTATGATAGTGGGCCTCATTTCTGGAATAGAAATGTTGAAAAAAAAGAGTGTCCCTGCAAATATTCAGGTCAAGGGAAATGGTATAAAAGCTCCACTCACCATCTTCATCTAAATGTCAGGTCAATGGTCCTTTCTTCTAAATGTTATTTTCATGGGAGATATACTAACTTTAACAATGAAAAGAAGAGCCAATATTTCAAATAAATAAATAAATGTATTATTTGAGTACTAATGTGTTGGACAACAACACAATCAGAAATGTTTACTTAAGCTGTTTTAGTCTTCACTAGAAGGTCTTTTAATATAATTTTCCTGCCATTTGTGAGAGATTTTGTGCATTGGAAAAAACACTTCTGCTTCTTTTCTGATTTTCTCCTGCATCTTATCGTCTAATAAACCTGACATTGTATATTATATGAATATTGCTGGCTCTTTGACAATAGCCTCTGTCAGGTCACCTTGGATAAAAGCATTAGTTCAATGCAGAAATATAAAAGTAAATATGACAAGACCTAAAGTACAGGATGCGGTGTGTGAGAGAGAAAAGCATTATGGGACCTGTAGTTTGTGTGTTCGCTCTTCATCATTTGGAAGATCCAACAAATCATCAATGTTCACTTCTTCTGGCATGCCCTCCAAAATAAACACAAAAAAAACAAGAAAAATTATTGAGGGTGCCTAATTAACCATTCCTGAAAATAAAAAATAAAGTACCTATGAGAATTCAATAATAATAATAATATATAATACTTTCATACTAATATGTAATATATTAGTAATCATATATAACTCTAAATCTGACATAACCACACAGTATTCGAGTACGTATGCGTTCCAGTTCATAACACTGCCTCATTGACCTTTCAGCAGCATACAGTGTCTCAGAATATCTTCTCAGTATCCATAATCTCAGTGGGAAAAGTTCTCCTGCTCAAGCTCAGGAAAAAAAAAATCGAGATAAAAGATCACATAGCACAATTCCCAAGAGACATCTCTGCCGTCTGTCTTACTGTGGGACAGCATCTCACTACACATACAGCTTATGTTTAAACTTCCTGCCTGCTACGGCATTGACGGTTTCTCAGGGGTGCCCATGTAAGGTAGTGATAGAACCAAGTGATCCCCTCTGTAAATGAGGGACAGAAAGCAGAACCTCCGCCAGTACCTCTAGAGGCCTGGTCCTTCTCACCTTTTATGGACAGCCAACATATCTAGCATTATCCAACAACTAATATTGTTCTGTCAAAGACATTCATGTCACAGCATACTTACATTATCAAAGGCTGTTGTTTATAAATGTGAGACTTTCAGAACAATGTCTCTCCTCACACCACTTAAAAGTGCATAACGGGATGCAAACATTAAAAAAAAGAAGACTTATCAACCTTTCATTTCATTGAGTGGTTAAAAACGTCTGTAGTTCATGTATTTAGTTCTCATGCACTTAAGTATCATTATTAGTCTTTAGATACGCATACTCTCTACAAACATTTGTAAAGCAATCGCTGATCCATGCATACTTGTTGTTGTTGTTTTAAAAAACTAAGTGATTTTAAGAGTTAGCCTACATGTACAAAACTTCTGTGGTAAACTTCTTAGAGACGGAACTGTCACACATTTCCCCAGTTAAACGTTTCAAAATAACGGATTACACAGCATGTTTCCACAGCAATTTGGAAATGCATCGCTATCTTGCATTCAAAATCTTTTTTTTTCTAGGGGTAATGAACCTGCGGCTTCGAATATCACCTCTGCACCAGCTGCACCTGTACGGATGCGTGTGGACACTCACCTTGCCCTCGTACAGCTTGTCCAGCTCTTCGTCGATCCATTTTTCCACATCCAACCTTTTCTGAAGCTGTTTGCGGTTGTATTTTACCGTAACGCGCGATTGGCGCTTATGCAAGTTCATCCCGTGTTCTCGAGCGTTGTCTAAATCCGGGGAATGACCGGTATGTATCTCCTCAGCCATGTTTCATGTGCCCGAGCTTGTCTGAGAATGAGCGCTTGGAGGAGAAGAAGCCGAACGCTAAGTGGCGCGCGCTCAACTTGATTGGATCTACGACGTCAGACGATGCTTTTTTACTAAATGTCTGCTGTTTTAGTGGTACATGAATGGCATCTCTGCGACTAAAATTACGTTAAAATATTGTTTATAAAAAACGTTTGAAATTTGAAAACGAAATGGTCTTTGAATAATTAAGCGTTGTAAAATAACAGATAATGAGGTGTTTCTTATATAATTTATTTATTTAATTAAAGTAACAAAGACATATACAAAATAAATTAACATAAATTCTTTACAAAGACAAGACAATGATTGAAAGCAAAAGTACAAAAATGCAAAATAGAAACTTAGGCATAAACTTAGGATTAATTAATATCTGGCAAAAGAAATAAACATTCATTAGACATAAACCTCAATGAAGAAAAGCAGATTTTTTTTTTTTTTTTGTAATTTCACATTTAAGAACCAATGACAAATTTCCCCATATCAGTCGAGGAAGAAAACACACTGCTTAATACGCAATACAAAACTGGAGCAAAATCTTACCATTTGGTCTTAAGAACATAGTTCAATCATATTCCTGACTGTTGTTGCACATTTTTAATTATATTTATTATAATTATATTTATTACTCAACATCATGGCAAATAAACAATTGTGATATTCTCATACTTATAAGAGAGAAAAAAGTTGTTTTCTTAAAAGTTGAGTCCTATACAAAGCCAAGAGTTTGACTAGAGAACACCTAATCCTACTCTTCAGTTTAACTTCTTTCTCTTTCAATAGAGGTATTTTCTTACTCAGCTCTCTTTGTATAGAGTTATTTTCACTTCTTTATCTTTGTATAAAGATATCAGTTCTCTGTGTATATAGTTTTCTGCAACCTAAGTCTGTTTGAGCTTTCAGAGCTTGTGTCCGTCTTCATATGGAAATACAGATTCACAAAGCCCAGCACAACGATGTGCTTGTTTATTTCTTTTGATTTTTGGTTTACAGAGTCTTCCACCTATACAGATGGCAAAGGTCCAATCCCTTATTCAGTCATTACATACTTCATTCATTCATTCATTCATTCATTCATTAATGCATTCATTCATAGTAATTAAGACACAAGCAAGTGCTACATCCAATTTCTTATCCCTGCATGTGAGTTTGTGTCTGTGTTTATGCTCACTTGTCTACATGAGTGTAGAAATGTGTGTTGCCTTATCTAAGTCCACCTCCAGCACTCCACAGGAAGTCCTGCCCAGCAGGCAGTGTGTGGGAAGCCGCCAATGAAATTCTGCCCTCGGTGTTGCAGGGTTTCACTTGACTGTAGTCTCTGTCATAGGGATAGTGCTGCCTGTCTAAATTATTCACTGTCTCCAAATCATTAAACACAGAATCGCATAGCTGCTGTCTGCGCAGTCTATGCCGTCTCCTCCTGAACACCACCAGTCCCACACACACTCCCAAAAACACAGCCAGCACACCTAACACACATGACACCGCCACCGCTGAAGGTGAAGTCCGTCCAACCCGTGGTGCCATCATCTCCATACCTCCCTGCACAGGAAACTCACAGTTTGTACCCATGAACCCAGGCACACACTGACACACTGGCCCGGAAAAGTGTGTGTAGCACGTTCCCCCATGGAGGCAGGGGTCTGTGATACAAGCGTCTGCTCGGTGGCTGCAGTTTTTGCCAGTGAAACCTAGTGTACAGGTGCAGGTGTAATCGTTAATGCCATCTTGGCATGTTCCGGCATTTTGGCACGGGTAGCGGGCGCAGTCGTCGATGTTCGTCTCACAGCGAGGGCCGGTGAAACCAGGGCGACAGCGGCACAGAGCACTAGCACCTAGATCCACACACTCACCGCCTACAATATAAGAGAGAAGAGGTGATATATGAGCAGGTGTAGTAGAGAAGAAGTGTAACAGATACTGTAATAGTAGCATGACAAAACATCCTGCAACGTTTTACATTTGAAGCACAAATTGTAAAAAGTTATTGTCTCTTGAAAGAAAGAACTGACTCTAAATCATTAAAATACAAATTAATTGAAAACCGTTTGGTAATCACTGAATAAACAAGATAAAAATAAATGCATGTCATAAGAAAATTAACTTGTTTTGCATGTTAACCTGTTTTTTGAGACTCCCAAAACCAAAGTATGAAACTTTCATAACCCATAATAGGGTCAATGGTGACCACAGCTGTCATTTTTAGAGTACTTAAATTGCAGCTTTTTTATCCTTACATAAAACAACTATTAAAAGCTTTGTGTGTATAAGTCATATTTGCTACTTTACATATTTTGTTGGTTGAGAGTCTGTGTTCTCCAACCACTACCATTGACTGAGCAGTTCCACACAAGAAAGAAACCCAACATGAGGGTTAGTAATTGACAGAATCCTTTTGGGAACTAGCGCTTCACAGTAAAACGTTTTAATCATTTTGTTGATGCAATGTCCAGCACAAACACTTACCATTAGCACAAGGTTTGTGGCTGCAGCGGTCCAGTCTCTTCTCACAGTTGGACCCGGTAAAGGTTGGGGGGCAGCGGCAGACATAGCCACCAGTGAATTTTTCCTCACACGTCCCTCCGTTAAAGCAGGGGTCATCCGCACAAGTCATTGCAATGATCTCACAGTTCTTCCCATAGAATCCCTGAGGACATGTACAGGAGTAATCGTTCTCCAAATCCTGCAGAGGAGGAGCAATATACAGATATTAGTAAAGGGTAAACATAATTCAGGTCTCAAATCATTTTTGATCTTTAAAATCCACTGTGCACATAAAGCAAATCAGAGCATACCTTGTTGAAAAATCCAGCATATGTTTTGAAACATGGCTCCTGGTTTGAGCTGGTACTAGTTGCTTAGGACCAGCACATGACTAGCTTAAACCAGCAGCCTTGCTTCAAAACATTGAAACCAGCATATGCTTTTTTTTTTTTTTTTAAACATAAATTTCAGCATTTCAACTATTCTAAATTGATTTGCATGTAAATAGGCTATCGTTGTACTATTGTGTATATACTTTTAACTTGTGACTGTTTATATATAAATACGGTTTTATTAGGACTTACGTTGCAACTGCCACCATTCTTGCAGGGGTTACAGTCACACTCGTTAATCTCAAGCTCACAGTTTGTGCCTCCATATCCTGGCCGACAGGTGCAGGTATAGCTGCCCTGTCCAGTGTTGGTGCAGGTGGCGCCATTAGCACAGGGTTTGTGGTTGGTGCAGTAGTTGAGGTCCTGGTTACAGAAGAGGCCTCCCCATCCCTCCTTACACACACACTGCCATGGCTGCGAGCAGGTCCCATGTAGGCATCCTGGGTAATGCACACACTCGCTGCAGGATGGCCCCTGCCATCCCAGACGACACTTGCACTCACCAGGTGACTCACAGTAACCGTGCCGCTCGCTGCAGTCCGAAGAGCAGATGGCTATGGGAGGAGACAGAGAGGGGGGTTACGCACACCACACACACACCACGCCCCCTGGAGAGGGCAGATGAATGGGTGTGTTAAGTGTTGGGGCCAGCAGCTGGTGAGCTGACAGAGGTAATGCACTCTTTTGTATTTTAAGCGTGTACACACACACACACACACACAAGAACGACCCTCTAGCATGTCTCGGATGGGTTTCTTTGTTCGGCTGAACAAAAGAAGTGCAGAAGCTCTAGAGGAGCAGCTCAGCTTCCATCAGACACACATGCACCCAAAGATAGAAGAGATAAGGGGATGTATTGCTCCTACTCAGGTTCCAACACACAAACCACAATCACATAAAAATACAGAGCAATCAGGAAAGGGAGTGGGACTGCTTCTTTTCAGAGTCACAGACACACAATCCCAAAGACTAAACAGGCCTCTGAGCATCTGACACAAACAGGTTGTACTCACGGTCAGAGCAGTAGTCTCCCTGCCATCCCTCCAGACATTCCCTGTTTCCATTCTCATCGCAGGTGTAGTGTCCCAGTGTATCGTCACGAGGGCGGCAGTAATCTGAACACGCCTCACCGAAGTAAAACTCATCACAGAAAACATGATATGAGTAACGGAGCTCGCTCTGGTCTCCAAAATGAACATCCTGAGACCAGTCTTCTCCAATTGCCAAGCGCCTTCGTGTTGCTAAACGACTGATCAGGTTGTTTTGATTCTCTGTTGTGGAAGAACAAAGAAAAACTTAAGCTTAAAGGAATAATTGAATGAATAAATAAAAAACCTCTTATGTCTGAATGTTTGCTTTCCATCACACTGTGTAGCCCACCTGTGTAGTCCTGATGCTCTTTTGGAGACTCAGCATTCCATGCCTCAATAATGAGAGAAAACGTCCCCTGAAAGAACATGATGTTATTTTAATCTTTGCTGAAACTGAGAAGCAAACATTCTCCATTGTTTCCACTTACAACACAAAACTAGTCTAGCACTGATACATGGACCACAAAACTAGTCTAGCACTGATACATTTGTAGAAACAATACATTATCAAAATAATCTTTTTTTTTAAATGGCAAAATCATATTAAGTAAAGATCACTGTCCATTATATTTAGTACATTTCCTAAATACATTTTTGATTCATAATTTGCATTTGCACTTTAAAGGCAATATTCTCAATATTTCTTCACCCTCAATAGTTGTTTCAAATGGTTATATTGCCCTGTCCTAACAAACCACACATCAGTGGAAAGTTTATTTATTCAGCTTTTATGTGAGGTATAAATTTCAGTTTCAAGTTCAAGTCAGATCAAGTTTTGTGATCCAGGGTCACATATTTGTTATGAGCTGACAGTTCCAGACTGTTGCACTGTTGTCTTACAGTAAGTCTTAAACCTAAGAGCATCTGAGGTAATAGGCCTATACAGTAATGTAAAGAATGTTCATCTTACTAAATACACCAAGACACTGTAATATTGCTTACTAAAGTTAGTGTGTAATGAACTTTACCGGCCACTTGAAGTGAAAAGGCACCCGGATGGCTGCGCTGCTGGCTAAAGAGCTCTGGTCCGCTCGCAGGACATTAGTCTGCCCGGTTCCGAAGGTGCACGGAGGCTCAGCGGAGATGACGTCTTCCGAATGCTTCAGACAAATCCTGAAAAAGATGTTGCAGTCTCGCGTCCTCCTGCAGAAGCGGCGTGTCGTGCTGAACGAGTGAACTTTCAATTCAAACACACCCGATGAAGCCACCTGTTCACGAGCAGAACAATCGTATGTGACTTCTGAAACTTTTGGAAACAATAAACAGAATACTATACCTAGGGGGGCAAATGTCTATAAACTCAGATTAAAGAGAAAATTAAATGATAAACCCTGAACTGGCTCCTTACCAACTGCAAAAGCGACGCAGACAGCAGGCAGTACAAAGACAGATGCGCCATCTCGCTCAGTTAATCCTAAACTTTATTGCAATAACACACACAGGTATCTTCATCCGTTATTTCCCAGGCTTCAACGTGTTTGGAGATTAAGAAAAAAACGGTTTGATATCCTGGTACGAAATCCTCGTCAGGTCCATAAAAGTCCAGTGTGTCTTCAGAGGAAAAGCGCGCTTGTCCTCTTCGCTCTTCTGCGCTCGCGGTTTGTCTTCATTGAATGTCTTGATGAATGGATGCCGTTATATACGCCTTGCCCCCCCTGCTCGTGACGTCAGCGGGGACATATGGCATAATATTGGCCTGATTAAATTGATCTGCTGCATGTGGCAGTGGTGTTGATGGAGTTAGACTTCAAGTTAGCCACACTGCTGCCTGTTTCAGAACAGGCCATTTTAATTACGGTGATATAGAGCAGATGGGGACAGTATGAAAACCTGATGAATCTTTCTTTATTTTGTGAGGTGGCTTGTCAAAAATAAATGTAGCACATAGCATGTTCTACACTTACGTTGAATTTTGGAATTAGTTTATTATTTGTACGCCTTGAATTTATGCACATATGCATAAACTTAATATATGTACATATACCTAAATCTCTGCAACGATTAAGGAAACACATCTTTCACAGTAATACATTAGTTTAATTATTCATTTTATCTAAACAATTAGGCTATAACGTTTTTGGTTTCACTTTTTATGGTTCCTGAGTGGTACACTGTAGGCTATTTCTATTGAGCACACGTTTCTGTTTTTAATGATTTCCTCTGTCCCCTAAACACACACACACACACACACACACACACACACACAATCAGTGTGGTCGCTGTGGCGCGTGTGGGCAGGGGGAGGCCATAAGTTTTTTTTTTTTTGCAAAGTTCTTTGTGCCTGCAGGATCAAGTGTGTGTGTGTGTGTGTGTGTGTGTGTCTTTTGTTGTGCAGTATGCAGAAGACGCTCGGGCTGCTCTGGAGGATGGGTGGGGAAATATCATGATGACGCTTTTGTGTAGGTCAGCTCCAACAGCTGTATGTTAACAGGCGGCACATGGTCACTTATTGTCCGCCACAAACCGCCCGAACTTACCCAACCGGCATCTGTTGCAGTCATTCGAATTATATATAAATATATGTTAAGGTTAGGCCTGTACTATTTTTTACTTACATGTCTTTTCCCACAGTATTAGGCCTTAAAAATGCTTCGTTGAAGCGAAATGGAATTAATGGAATATATATCCATTCAAATGTAGAAGATTGTTACGCGCGCGCGCGCGTGTGTGTGTGTGTGTGTGTGTGTTCGTGGTCGGTCACGCTGACGAGAGCTCTGCTGTTGTTATGATAATGAGTGACGCGTGCCTCAGAACCCTTTCATTAAGCCACCTAGTCACAATGCATCTCCTAAAGTCTTTTAAAATACATCATATATGATGTCTCAAATACCATAGATACGTTTAAATTAATCTACAATGCCTGAAGACAACAGTCAGTCATGAAAATACCCTGACACTGTAAACAAACACAATCAAGTCAGGACTTGATAAAGGGGGTGCCACACACAGAATAATGTGTTTTTTTATATATGATACTATGTCATGACAGAAAATATATTTAGTTATAAGCTTAATGTGTACCCTTAACTTCTTGTTAACACTGCCAAATATCTAAACAAGTCAGCCATATTTCAACTGCTACATGTGGAGTAAAGTGACATTAAAGTGATGGTTCACCTATGAAGGAAAATTCTATCATAATTTACTCAGCCTGATGTCAGTCGAAAGCTTTAAGTCTTTTCTTTCCTGCTGAACACAAAACAAACCAAACAGTTTTGGTGACTTACTTGAAGTATATATGGACAAAAAAATGAGGCATTTTCACAAAATATTTTTCTTCGTGTTCAACAGGGAAAAAAAGGTCATACAGTTTGGAACAACATAAGTAAATTATTACAGTGTTTTATTTATTTTAATTTTTTTGTGTGGGAGAGGGGTGAATTGTCTTTTTTAAGAAACAACAATCCCTAAATAATGTCTGTACACTGCAAAAGTAATAATAATTTTCCCATGTTTCCTGAAGAAAGTGTTTTTTTCTATTTTATTGACTTGTTTACCCTCTTCAGCTAAGCACCTTTGAATGCTATACTGAAACTCCCTCTTCGGACAAGTGTTTCTCTTTCTCTTGTCTGTGCAGATGTCATGGATCTCAAAAGCCTAAATCCTGCTTCTAGCCTTTAGCCCAGACCTTATGTCAATTGCTTTTAACTCAATCTTAACTTGCACAGCTTTCATTTAAGGCTTAAATAACATTGAATTTGATATAATCACAGCTGTTTCTGATTCAGTTCTGGGATGGCTAAAACACCTGAGATTTATACAGGACTTTTATTTGCTCATGAGCAACAGCTTGAGGTTAAAGTCTGTCTTTAATTTAGCCTATCTGTAATAGGCCTACTGATCTCAAGCAGGACTCACAGGACATGGTTTATTTAACTCAACCAATACATACAAACAGACTTACACATTTAAACATAGTTCACACAAGAGAAAATAATCATTACATAAAACCTTCAGGTCCATCAAATTCTTTGGTTATCCAAAATGTTGAAATGCTTGCTGATATTGTAATAGTTGCACGCAAGTCGAGTTGTCCTCAGTTTGAAAAGTTGGATCTCAAAATCATCATCAGAGTCATTGTTGGAAAGGGTTCAAATATGTGAAAGATGAATTTGTGGGACCTGAATGATTTTTTTCTGAAGAACAGAGGGAAGCCTCACTGTTCAATACAAACAAGGGATTCATGAACATATAACATCTAATAAAAGCTGTGGATCATTCAGGTAACACCACAGTATAATAGTGGGGCCTGCGGGAATGAAGGTTATTTTTAATCGTCTAATATTTTCTCTTGAGGTCTATATGTAAACATATTTACTGTGAAATATTTTATTCAGGTCAGTACCAAACAAACAATCCATTTTGTACGTTCCTTCTAATTTTGGTAAAATAATTTACATATTTTGCAGGTACTGCAAAGTGTACAATTTTGACCAAAATTTTGAACTGTGTGTTTTTTCTAATTCTCTTAATTTTATAATATATGAACTTTATATAAAAAAAACATTTTTCGGTGAGGACAGGTGGTTTTAGGGTTTTGATAAAATAATGAGAAAGTGAATTTGATAAATTTGTGTTAATAGCATTTTAGTGATCACTTCTGACAACAGGTTGCACTATTATTGTGGATTTGTCCCATGCCTCAAGAACTAATGTTTATTTAATCAAAATGAATCAAAATCACAAGATCCTAAAGTGGATGCATATTAATAACATTAGACACATATTCCTATTGCTAATCTGGTATCTTTTAATCTCATTATATTATGTTTGCATTCAATTATTGCATGTGTTGACTCATTGTCTGTGTGGTGCAGATGGGCAATGACTGATTTGTGTCTTGTAATGTGGGTGTTGGGGGATGGTGGTCCCTTGAGGTGGGACACAAGCGTGGCAGGAGCATGGGAAACCCAGAACACCCTTTACTCCACATGCATACATCCATATTCATGAACCCACATCCAGACACCTCAAATCTCACATATGTGCAGGCCTGCAAAACAGGCACATACACACAAATATACCTTTAAGTTGTTTTTAGTTACACTGTCCAGTACCTCAAACACCATCATGTACATCCTTATTAAAATGACTTCACTAATGATTTAAAAATAGCATGACTGAAAAACTATTCATAAATGAAATGAATTAATTTATTTAAGAGAGTTATGTCTATTCACAATCTTCAAACTCAAAATATCCGACTTTACACATATACATATACACATATGCTCACATTCATTCACTCACATCCCCATATCCACTTTCGAGCCTTTAGATGACATCCGACCCAGGATTTCCACACACGTCATGACATCTGTTCACCCTGGAGACCAGCTCCCATAGGGCACACACACACACACACGTTCATCTGCCTACATTAGTGACCCACACCGGACCAGCATCCCGAGGACACGCACTCTCTAAACTGCATCTGTTGGGTCTTGAACCCTTTGGGACGACCGACCAGTCATTTCACTCACAGATACACACACACACACACACACATATATATACACGTACAAAATCTGCTGGCCTTGAGGGAAGTACTGACCTTTGCCCGATGATCAAACTATGTAAATGTGCGTAGGATCGGAGCTGCTGTGGGTGTTTATGTATGTGCAGCTGCTGTTTTCAAGTAAAAATGACAGGAATAATCTCACTGAAACAGATCTCATATATTCTGACAAGCGCACTGTTAAACACGTGTTAAGATAGAGCAGTGGTCTTGAGCTCAATGTGAGTGGTCATGGGGGATTCGTATTTGAATCTGGGCCGTACATATTCTCAACATATTCCCTTCCTTCTTTTACATCTGTGTCAATGAAAAATGCAGTTCTAAAGCGCAAATGAAATCTAAAATCCAGTAATATATAAATATAAATTACAGCATTAAATACAAAACATAATAAATAGGTATTTTTCTTATTTATATGTTAATTTTCCCAAGCTGTGGATATCCCATTCAGGTAAAAAAAGAAATTTCTGAACACAACAACAAAAACACTTGAATCTAGAAGTAGGTGAGTGTGAAAAACATTAATATTAATATTACATGTCAGAACAGGTGCACTGAACACACGCAGCTACACAGACACACGACTGGCTCATGAAGATGAATAGACCGAAACGACATGGGCCCCACCGTGAAGCTCTGAACCTCTGAAGGAGGAAAAGAGGGCCTCACAGCAGAGGTAGCGTTGGGTTATTAGAGACCCCAGAGTGACAGATGTAGGATAAAAGAGAGGGCAGGAGAATCAGCAGGGGTGAAAGAAAGAGAAGAAAAGGTGAAGAGGTCAGCAGGCCAACAGAAGAAGGGGAGGAAAAACAGAGATGTACTTGAAAAAAGAAGGATCGATAAATCTATCCGCTGTTGCTTCACAGTCTGCTTCTTTTGTTCCAGATGGCAGCTGATGGAGGCAGGTTTGACGGAGAAATCACGTTGAACCACGCATACACTAACGTCTAGGGTTTTTTACGTGTTTGAAAGAAATCTCGTTTGGTCATGGAGACTGCAGTTATTTGATCAAAAATACATTAAAACAGATTTGTTAGATATAAAAATGTTAAATAACTGCTTTCAGAAATCATTTTAATGTACTGATTTGCTGCTCAATGTTTCAAACATCATTTTTTAGGATTTTTTAAATGACAGAAGTTCAAAAGAACAGCATTCATGTGAGATACAATATCTTGGAACAAAATAAATATCTTTAGTGCCACTTTTGATCAATTTCACAGGTTCTTGCTGATTAAATGCCTTTAAAAATCTCAATACACAAAAACAAAAAAATACCTTGAACAAAAAAGGCCAGCTTAAAATTAAGACCAGCTTTAACATGGACCTGACAGTTTCAAGTTACAAACCTGAACAAGTAAACAAGTTTGATCTACCTAAAATCAATGTAAGATAAGCTTTTTTTCAAAGGCCCAAATTTCAAAAACTTAATGTAACCTATATATATGTATAATGGAACAAAATGTATTACTGTGTATCCGGTGTGCTGTGCATTAGATGGTCTCTATGATGAATGACTGGTACATTATACAGACATATTCACAATCTGCAGACAGACACAAATACAATACTTTTTTTTCAGCACAGTTCCCTAACCACACAATAGGGCTACCAGCTGCCGTCTTACACACACACAAAGCATTCTCAACCACAGCCCTACATCAGCACACACACCCAACACCACACGGCATCAGAAATACACACACACACGCTGGCAGCTGTTTAAGCTGAGCTCTTCAGCCCTGGAGAACAATGCTTGAGATTTAATCACTTCTCCTTCGCTCCTGCATGAAAGTGAAAAGCTGAGTGTCGAGGTCAGAATTTTAACATATACTGTAGACACAAAATGTTTGTCCAAAAAGGAACATAAAATCAGCAGATTTTAAAATAGGTACACACTAAACTTTCAATTAAAATTTATTGAAATATCTGGCTCACTTATGGAGCGATTTTCATTTAGAAACCAAACACACACACACACACAAAACTGAAACTTTTGGAAAACCCAATGATTTCGAAGAAACACATGCAGACACACTGCCCTCTAGTGACAAAACAACAGCATTTACAGTTTTGAATATGAAAAATTAGTTCCTGAAGATGCACATTCGTCCCAATTGTTAAATCCTTGTAACATAGGGGGAAAATATCTTCTAAAAGGCAAAATATGAGACCTATTTTAATAAGACCCAGATGCCTCAAACCGTATTTTACACTGTATGCTGGCTGGTCTCAAAAAATTGTCCTAAAACATGATTAAATGTGGCTGCATGTAAATAGAACCTGACAGTGGAAGTAAATAACATCAAATCTCACAGCGTTTTCTCTCATAGATTTGTAATAAATATGAAACATGTCTGTGAGTAAATATGGCAGCATTAGGATGATAAACCTGCTACAAATACACCTAATTTTCATAACAAACAGATTGCCGATTATCATCACTGCTTACAGGATTTTTAAACAAACACCTTGTCCGTTATCAAAAATGTCTCTGATTTGATATTCTCCATAAAATGTACATCAATGGTCACCAAAACTGGTTACCAACATCCTCAAAATCTCTTCTTCTGTGTTCCGCAGAAGAAAGTAAGTCATACAGGTGTGAAACGACATGAAGATGAGAAAATAATAACATCAACAGATGTAACAAAAAATGTATACATCAGTGTCTGTCCTGTGAATCTCCTCGCAACAAGTTCGTTTCAACAATCCCAAATTTCAGTGAACGAGGAAAAAAAGTTATTGTGGAAGATTATATTACTATAGGCACAAACAAAATCCCTTTGTGGTCGCGCTTCTCCAACAGTCTGTCCTACTATTAAACAGAGGCTAGTGACAACTGTTCACATCTTTGCATTTTTTTGAAAACAACAAAAGCATCTTTATACTTAATCATACCCCTACATTGTCCCCCCTTGATGGTCACCAAGGTTCCAGCGGAAAGGTGTGTCTGTCTTCATCACACGTTTGTACACAACATATCAACATTGCATCACACTGTGTCTTCATTTGATTGCTAAACACAAATTTCACAATGCTGGTTTCCCGTTGACCTTTTCTTGCAGTATTGTTAGAGCGCCGGAGGCAAAATCTCGCAACACTTGCACAGTGTCCCTCTGTAGCTGCAGCGATTCTCGTGCAAATTCCTGTTGAGTCTCTGCTAGCTGCTGCACTGACTCTGCAAGCAGCTCAACCGAACGGGAGACAGTGGCTAGAAGAGCATTTGCAGTGTGCTGCTCCTGCACGCTGAGGCTTGCGTTGTGCACTAACTGCTCACGTGAACTGTCCGGCTCCATCCCTGAGAAAGACATGGGTCTTTTAGCAGAAGCGGTGGCTGTTGAGGAAACCTGTCCGCCACTGCCTCTAGTTGCAATTCCATCCTCCTCAGAGTACGAGTTAGTGACAGATGCCATAGAGGATGATGGGAAGAGGTCAGGGTTGTCCTCGTCTGAGTCTAAGTGGGATTCGCGATCTGTGATCAAACAATATACATGATATTGTTATTAAATAAATTTGCTTTCAATAAAAATACACACACACACAGATATACGTATTGTTTTCTTATAAAGGTTTTATAGGGCTTATAGAGGAAAAAGGCGCATATAAAATATGTCACGTGACCGAGAAACAAAGAGAAAACTGGCTACATTTACCACCCAGAGCTTTATGACATGTTAATATCAGACATAAGAGATCTGCCAGGAAATATGACATTTTATCACAGATTTGTTTGCTCGAATTAAAAAGTAATGTATTATATTTATTAAAAGCAACTGACTCCCCAGATTCCCCAGAGGCTACAACTTCCTTTTATGTCAGTTTCCCTGGGAGAGATTTTTTGTTATGAACAGATGGGATGAAATTATTGCTTTATATGACAAATGTTTTTGTCATATTCATGAATACTTACAGAAATTCAATTTACAAAGGTAATGGAAAAACACAGTTATCAGGGGTCAAGATAATAATGTTTTTGGCAAAAAATGATACTTTTATTGAGCAAGGATGCATCAAAAGTGATAGCAAAAATGCTTAACAATAATAAGTGGAATGTTTTATTAATCAAAGATGAATCCTGAAAAGGTTTTTTATTAAGTGTAACTTTTTTCATTGTTTCCACACATCTGAATGATTTCTGTAGGATCATGTGACACTGAAGACTTAAATAATTGTGCTGAAAATTCTGATGGCTATCACAGGAATACATTACATTTTTAAACACTAACATAGAAAACAGTTCATTTAAATTGCTTTAATATTAATAATTCATATTACTGTTTTACATTTTTTTTTCTCCCGAGAGCGAATAAATAAAGTCTTGATGAGCTTAATTTCTTTCACAAAATCCCATAAAAACCTAACAGTAGTGTAACTTTGGAAAACGCAGTTGGTGGTGTATTATTGCGATCAGAGGAAAATATATAAATACTTAAAGTGCACTGATAATTATTTCAGGGAACTTTTTCTGGTAACAGATCGCTGATGTGTACAAAATCATAAAAAGAAAAGCTAAACCGATTGAAAATACTTAATATGTTCCAACTTGAATATTTTGAGTTTGTTTACCTCCAGGTTTGGAGCTATCATGCTGCATCTCACCCCCAGATCCACTTGTAGAAGCAGTCATTCCTCCCACATCCATTCCTCTGCTTGGCGAACTGTTGACCGACCCCATTCCCACAAACCCTCCATCCTCCTCTTCCTCATCCTCACCCCCAGCCTCTTGGTCATCACCATGACTGCGAGATCTGAACCGCTGCGTCGCTTCCCACGGTCTCTTGTCCAGTTCAAGGATGGATTCCACGATGACTTCCATTGGGGACAGTTCAATATTAGACCGGGCCAATCTTAGGGAGACCGAAGCACCAGTCTTCAAGGCAGCCACTTTGCGTTTCGTGTCGCATTTAAGATCTGACCATTTCTTGATCACCTCCATGATCTCTCTGTCACACTCTCCAATCTCATTAACACGCGCTGTGATTTCAGCCCATTTTCTGCGCTTCACGTCAGAGGGAACTCCCGCGTTAAACTTACCTATGAACCCAAAAACAAAAGTATTGGAACATTTTCATTTATTGGTTATGTAAGCAAAACTAAAACTGGACTGGAATGACCAAGTTTTGCTTTCAGAATGCGGTAAAACTCACCCACAACAATGTGGCGGTTCTTCCGCACTTCGTCCAGCAGGATGTGCACTTCACTAAAGGAGAAACGAGCCTTTCTCCTCTTGAAGCGCACCATGCCTTCTTGCTGGAGGTAGAGCGAAGACACAGACATCTTCACAGAAGAATATCACTCTCTTCAACTAGGGGGAGTCTGTGTTCAGTGTAGAAATTACATGAAAAAAAAACTGCCATTCAATGAGTTGAAACTGTACATTATTTAAATTTCATCAAACTTTGTGGCCTACAAAACCAGTCTTAAGTCGCTGGGGTATATTTGTAGCAGTAGCCAAAAATACATTGTATGGGTCAAAATGATTGATTTTTCTTTTTTGCCAAAAATCCTTAGGATAGTAAGTAAAGATCATGTTCCATTAAGGTATTTAGTCAATTTCCTACCGAAAATATATGAAAACTTCCTTTTTGATTAGTAATATGCATTGATAAGATCTTCATTTAGACAACTTTAAAGGTGATTTTCTCAGTATTTAGATTTTTCTCTTCCTTCAGATTCCAGATTTTCCTATAGTTGTATCTCGGTCAAATATTGCCCTATCAATCCAAATCATACATCAATGGGAAGCTTACAGCTTTCAGATCATGTATAAATCTTCATTTCGGAAAATGTACACTTACAACAGGTTTTGTTGCCCAGGGTCATATATACACACACACACACACACACACATATCTAACAAATTTGTTAGCAAACATGGTCATAACACAAAATATATAGCAATTACTAAAAAATATCTAAATAAGACTACAGAAATCAACACTTAAAATATGGGAAGACTACTTCATTTTATGTATTTATTTACAACTGTTACTATTATCATCATTATTATTACATAGGCATTCAAGCGATCATTTTGATTCATGTCAAAGTGAAAACGATACCATTAAAAAAACTAATGGCACTGTAAATGTAAGTTATATTTTATCACATGCCTCTTACATCAGTGAGTATATAAATCAAGTACAACTAAAGATCTGTCTAACGTTACCTCTAGTGAATAACAGCGTCCCCGTGAGAGCAAACACTTCCCATTAATTATTGACAGTCAGTAATTCACCTGATTGTCAACTGCACGATGATCTTAAGACATGTGACGGAAGGGAGAGAAACTAAAACACCGACTCGTTCATTCATTCACCCACTCACTGTAAACGCACGAGCGCATATTTCCATCGAGGCGTACTGATAAACTGTCTTTAACCTACATAAACACATCCACATAACGATCACGCGTTCCGTCTTTGTGCCGAGAAGCAGAGCAGTCACTGTAAAGCAACTGAATTAAACCAAAAACAAGCATGCTTAAGCAGCACACAACTGTTGTAGAGTACACATCATTCATGTTTTTCTACACATAATATATTTTGTGTCATAGCGAAACAAAACGCTCGGACGCGGAAGCCTTCATTTTCGTATAGCCTACATCATCACTGTCTAGCTATTTCAGCTAGCTAACGTTAGCTGTTTTAACTTGCACGATATGTGCTATCACGGTCACTTTATCGGTCAGTTTGTAAACTCCTGAAACGCCGTAAGCGTAAAAAAGTAGCTAAGACTGCAAACGCACGGCATAAATACCTCAGAGTGGTCAAATGCAATCAATATTTTGCGTTGCGCCCAGATATCCAGAAACTTCGTAAAAAACAGCGTATGCGCTGCGCCTGCGCACTCCCTCGCCTGTTCTCCGTGGGGTAAAAGGGTGGGTGCAATTACCAGGTCTGAGCGCTGCAATATCAGTGGCGCTGGTGCTCACTAACCACAACAGGTTCACTACACACGCTTTAGCTAAAACTGACGATAATAGTCCATAAGCTAATAAGTTCGCGTTCTTATGAATACATTGAAGTCTTATTTAGCTGTTGGAATAATTTGTATGTTGCATATGTTATATGTAGAAAAAAAATGGCCAAATATTTCTGCAACAGAAGATACATCATTGAGCACAAAATTAATCAAACAGGAAAACACAGTTGATCACTTTATACGTTTTATTTAATATAAAATTGTATTTGACACCCGATTTTCATGAACTCGTGGCATTGTTTTCCCCACTTCTATCCCTCATTGGCTTCATGCACAAGTGGCACCAAATGACATGAGTATGTAATACCGTTTTGCATATTTGTGACAGCATCTAGACTCCTCATTAGAGCACATTTGTTAATTTTCTATGACACGTTTAGTGTCATTTTTTTTCTTTGGTTAATTTGTTGTTGAACAATGCTACTAATTGGCTAAACGCACTTTAAAAACGGTGAAAGTAAAACTTAAAAGAAAATGGCATAGTGAGGTGACCCACATAATTACAGTTGTTGACCGGCTCCATGCTGATGTTATTCTGGAATTAGTTCAATACTATGTGAGAAACAAGAGAGCGACAGAGCAGCGTAAAGCATAACGTCATTATTGCGTATAAGCACTGAACTGATTGCAGGTCTTCACATCACTCAAGAGTACATTGTCAGCTGCAGCCACTGTGAAGAGACAGAGTTCATTTTAGAATTACATATTAAAAGAACAAATTATCCTCAGTATATTTAATACTAATTCTAAGAGAATGTCAACAATGTCTTACCTCCTGAACGTTGACCTTGATTGTGCCATCATTGTCTTTGTCAAGAGTCTTGAAGGCACCTGTTGTCAACATATGACATGTTTTAATGCTTCATTAATAAAAAAAATATTCTGGATAAATTTACTGACATATAAGCTTTTAAAGATAGTTTATACACATACACTACACAAACACACTTTAACTTTCAGATTCAAAGAGACATCCCAGAGCCTATAAATGAGCTGAAAAACATCTTCCAAAAGCTCATAAACGTGATCTTTTTAATACACATACTCAAATAATTAACACAATTAAATTTCCCAAAGCCTGCAGGGGGAGCAAGAAGTAATTAAACTAAGCAAATTTGACAAAATACCATCAGTTCTCCAGCAGCTGCCTTTAAAAATATAAAAAAACTAAACAAGCAATGTTTTCTTTCTTGTTTTGGCATGTTCATATGGCCTTTAGATTCAAGGATTGACGATGCTGATTTACAATGTTAATCACGACATCACAGTCTTGTGTAACGAGTCCATTGTGAGTCAGATACATGTTGCATCGGGGGAGGGGGAATTCTGATTTTAGAAAGCATTTTACTAGACAAACACTTGTAGTGCTTGTGTGTGCAAGCTGAGTCATCGTTAAACTCCAGGGGCCTGTACCATGAAGCCGGATTAGCTGGCTAGCCAGGTAAGTTTAGGATTAGTTTGCACCAATCCTGGGTT
>JAUMHI010000040.1:8783831-8821625 GCA_032359435.1 Enteromius unitaeniatus | reverse complement strand
TTTAGTTGTGTTGATGTCTATGCAGGGTCAGAAAGCTCTCAGATTTGATCACAAATGTCTTCGTTTGTGTTCCAAAGATCCACAAAGGTCTTACAGGTTTGGAACGACATAAGGGTGAGTAAATAATTACAACATTTTCCTTTTTGGGTGAACTATCCCTTTAAACTTTATTGCTATTATCGTTGAACTAAAAGATCATTAATAAACTGTTCTACTGGGAAAAAAAACTTAACTGTATTGCACTTCACACGCACTGATTACTTGCTTGTCAAACATAGCCTGTTACTAACCCCAGTTCTGTAGCCTTCTTCCTGACAACTGTGTCCACTTGGGCTTGGGAGCTCTGTAAACCTTACAAAAGATGCACAGGCCAGTGTATAAAGCACTGCTGACATGTTATATAGGTGTAGATAGTAGTGTTTTAAAATCCTAACGTTACCTGCTGCAAAAGTTTCTCCTCCTCAGCATCCGTTATAAAATTTGGAATATAATATATAGTTGGGGGAGCCTAAATAAAAAAACCACGTAATTAAAAACAATAATATGCGTTCATTCACAAATTACAATTACAAAACTGACCTCCTTCACGGTGTACTTTTCCAGGTCGGCAGAGATGTTACATGGATTTGCCATCGCTGCCATTCTCTAATGGATGTTTAACCATCACAGATTTACTGGCAACGCAAGAAACTAATTTGTCTCTAAACAAGCATCCTATGTCTAAAACGGAGTCCTTCAGTAATATTTACAGCAGCATCTAAGTTTTAAATCACTGAACTGCTGCTGAATGGAGATTCTTCATTGGTGCGTTTCAGTGTTTTCCTCGTGTACTCTAGTGACCACGTCGCCGTCTACAGGTTTGGAGCAGAAGTGCACATTGACAGAGGGCGCCGTGACCATTGAAATGAATTGTCAGGAACGTACGCATATAGAATAATTTAGATCAGCAGCAGACTATGATGTGCAGGGAGTACACGAACGCCTCCAAAAACCCAAGAAAAATATTTATTTACCAAATCAATGTATAAAAATAGATGTTATGCTTGTAAGTAAAGTCGTAAAAGGATCACAAAACAGGCTCCCTGCCATTGTGGGTATAACTATAGGCACTACCTTTCTCCCCTGTTCCAGCTGAAACACCCCCTCCTCCTCTATCTCTTTTTTTTTCTCTCTCTCTCTCTTTCCAGTCTTTTTCTTCCAACTCCCAATTTGAGCCTGCAGCGCTGCAGCTCTGGTTTCCATGGCAACGCAGAGCAAGAGCCACATCTTGAATCAGCCATGGTTTCCTTCATTAATAGTTATTGATCAAGTGTGATAACGCTAACAACATCAACTCAGGAGCACAGTCTAGGACTGCGTATGGCTTCATCGCTCTTGACCGCTGGAAACAGAAAGAAAGAGCCCATCGGGTAAACGCTGATGCTGGGCCACTGCAGTGTGCGTTGCATAAACTGTTGTGTTGCCAACAACTGTGAAGCACAACACACAAACGTGCATCGTACTAAAAAACGTGCAAACATATGTCATGTGTACTCCTGCAAAGCAGCACAGTGGTTTGATGTACTTAACTGATGGGGTTGCCAGATATGCGCTTGAAGCACAGTTAGAAATGCTTACAGTGTACAACTCTTCTGATGCTATGAATCATTCTGACAAAGCAGCTTGAGAGAGTGTTGTAATATGCAGTTACCTGGTCGTAGTGTTGCGGGTTTTAGGGAGTTTGGGTTGCCAAGGTTACGCAGAAATAGTGATGAAATCGTGACAGGAATACGCCTGTGTTCTGACACACTCTCTTCAAAGCCATGCTCCACACAAACTTGTCGCCTTGACAACATGATTTAATGATGAGATCCTCCCGTACAACTATCTTTGAAAAACAGACACCTCTATAGGAGAGCGGCAAACCGTAATCTCACAGATTACTTCAGTACATCCTTGTGCTGTGATTAGGTGAGACACTGTTCTGCCATTTCAAAAGGGGAAGGCTGCATTGTACTGCGCACAACGGTCGACGTTCAAGCGATTCTGATGACCTTGAACGCACATGAAGGTGACACAGCATCACATTTGTAACTAAAAATCACCTTCACAGCTAAACAGTCCAGAAACTGCTCATGGCACCATTGTGTAAGGTTCTACTTCTTTATTATCTGTTATTATTAAGGTCTTATGCACTGTGCTTTACATGATTAACTGGTGTTGCATAAATAACCACAACAAGATTTTGAGATTTGAAGAGGTTGCTGCTGCAAATCACTTGAGATTGTGACTAATGAGGTAGCATTGTGAAATAGCGAGATGTTTTGCAATGCTATTAATCAGATCTTAATTTAACTATATATATATGCGGTGCTGCCAATACTAGACCCGCTGTTTGAGAATATAGAAATGTAGGGCAGTAGTGAATTTAAACCTGCTACGATGCAGAGAAGGCAAGAACACGAGGGCATGGAAAAGTGATCATATCTATATCATACTCCTTTCAAAGGCATTATCTTTCAGAGCTTTGGAGGGTCGAACATACATTTAAAAATCATCTTGTTTTGAATTTGCAACTATGTGTGCTGAAAAAGAGATATAAGAGACATAAAAAGAGGCAAAAATCCATATGCAGAAAAAACATCAGCATAAAAACACATCACATAACCAATTAACATTTTCCAATACAACAGGTGCTGAAGTTAAAAAATTCATATCTGTGAAACATTACACTATCTAGCAGGCCCTTTTTCTGTCACAGACAGCAGATGCCTGATTTATCGGGTGAAGACATGCTTTTAATGAGGTGTTGTGCGCAAAGAAAAGATGTACTTGTCTCCTGTGGGACCTGATAAGTCACCCTGACCTGTATGAAACAAGATATAGTAATAACACATCGGTATACGCGAGTCTGAGCCCTCACACCCTGACATTAGCCTACCAACCTGTTACATTCATTTTGTCTGCATTGTGGATGTTTTTGCATGCATTTCTTATCACAAAAATGCTGCCATGAGATTGAATGTATCCAAATGCAAAAGTAATACCGATCGAAGTCTGAATTCTTTGAGACTGGAAATGCTGGGATCCTTAACTAGATATCCTCACGGTAAAAGAACTACCCTTTGATCTTTTATTTTCATCATACATTGGATTTAATAAGTTGTCATGAGCCTTGTGCAGAGAAAATGAGCCCTTGGGTTTTTTATAATGAAATGTGCTTCTACTAAACACCAACAGAAAACAATTCATTTTATTACCCACAGAGTTGGTACCCTGGGCATCTAAATTAATTTTTGTTGTCCAGAAAATTTGGCTAGGGTATCAATAAATAATAAAAATAATTATTAAAAATTAAACAACCAGTGTTTTACAGTCAGGGGATAAAAGAACAGCGAAATAACAGCTTTGTTATAAAACCCAGTCTTTAATTGTTACACTGTGCAACCATGGCCTAGCTTTAGTTTAATTAGTGTTGGGGAGCAATTAACATAATTTTTTGCTGGCGTGTTTTAATAATGTCAGAGCTGAGGGTATGGTCAAATGCTTTCACATGAATTGTCTGTCATCAAGTGCTGGGAAGTTAATCGTTCATCCTTAATTATCCTCTTTTTCATAAGTATTTTTGGGAAGTCTGAATTATATTGAATCGGTTTATTCTGCGTGTCTGATGCATTCGAGAATAAAACTGATTCAAGTCTCTGTATTGTGTACCGTTTTCACCTCAAGTACACGAGGATGTTTTTGTTGTAGCCTATTTGTATTGTTCATACATTTTTTTTGTACTTTTTTTGTGCCAGAAATTCTGTTGAGAATTTTTTTTAAATATCATTGGATATTTTTCCGTGTATAAAACACACTTAAATACAGTTATCTACTTTTTTGAATCTGAGCAGTGTCGTCAGCGTATGGAATATGTATGTGTCTGTGAGTGTGTGTGTGTAGCATGCACACAACACACTTTACTGCACCGAGGCCTAGAATGGCATCTTTTGATTCGTTGTTTATAGGCATAATCAGGGAAACATACCACGTATGAACATCCATACAGAACTCATTTTACAGCAGGCTCACTGCCATGGCAACTGCTGAGGCGGTTGAGAGGAGATCACTTTAAATTCTTATTTTATGGATATCTCTTCATTAATACTTTAAAGATTTTGTAAAAATGGTTGAGGAAATGTTAGGAATAATAATGTATATTAATAACAACAACAATAATACACATTTAAATGGTTTCTTTTATTATCATAATATCTTATACAATGTCATCCCTTTACAATCATTTGCTTTTGATAGAATTTCTTCTCATATCCTACCAACAGCAAAATTACATAGACCTCATTTATTTTTTTATATCGTACTGAAGATGTATTCTATGTTAGCATAAAATGTGTCATTTCTAATAACAAGAAAGAAGCTAGAAATAGTTAGGTTTGGGATTCAGCAGATGTGTGTGTGTGTGTGGTAAGAAAGGGTTTGTTAGAGCAGGAAACAGGACAATTGAGGAACGGCTGCAAGAAGTATCCAAGGCAACCAGGTAACCACTTCAGCTCAACAGTACAAAGATATTTATAAATAAAAACTTCAACTTCACAATCATTAACATATACTCCTCTGCTACTGCTTATTGCTTGAATTTATTAAACCCAGTCTTAACAGCCAGTTGTTTTCTGGGCTATAATTTATGTCTGTGCACTACATGTTGTTTATGCATTTTATATTGCTTATGAGTCTCACACATACACACACATTTTGGCTCTTAGAGACCTAACAGCGTCACAGGCAGGCGTTATGATTCATACTGATCTTGCCATTCATCAAAATGACACTTCAACCGCGCCGTCAAACTGCAGCACTGCAGGACCGTACCACTTCCACACAGCATCACCACAACCAACAACGTGTGCGTGTTTGTGTGTGTGTCTGAGAGAGAGAGAGAGAGAGAAGAAAGAGAGCTTCAAAATCAGCTCCTTTTGGCTCTGCTGCACAAGCAGTATGCTGTGTGATGCTATTCGGATAAACTGTTTGCGTGCAATATAATAGTTAAATATAGTGTAGTAGTAAACAGGCCTAGTTAAATACAATCATCTTCAACATCAAAAAGACTAATTGCTGCTACAAAAATAAAAATTCTAATTACTAATGAAAAATAATAATAATAACAGTATAATAATAATAATAATATAATTCTATTCTAAAGTACAATAAAATATTTGCTTTATTAGAACCTAAAAGACAAACAACTAAACATTATCCATTAAAAAAACTATATTAAAATGAAAATAATAAAAATCCATATAGTGCATTAAAATGTAAACGCGCTGTGTGTCTATCATCAAGACTGTCATCTCCTTTTTATAACAAAATTTGAACTTAAGTGTAACTTTTAGACTGATTTTTATGTGAAAGACGTTTTTGCCGGGAAATTCAAAAGGATGTGACGCTTACGACACATGAAACGAAAGCGTATAAAAATTTAGTGCCGAAAGAACTATTCTCTATTGCAAGGTCTGTATTGTGTCATGTAAAGAAAAGGGATTCATTCAAAATAAAGTCTTAATATGGCCAGATCTGTATTGTCTAATATATATGTTAGAATTAATCTATCATAAAAGTGTGGTTTTTAATTACCTCATATGTTGACATGAGGCTGGTGAATTGCAGAACTGATAGCTACTTAACTGGTGTTTTATCACAGCTGTTTACTTTGTTACATTTAGTTCTAATCGTCGCTCTTAGCAGCGTGGACGGCGCCAGGATGTTCGGTAACAGTATCGCTCCAAAAGGTATTTTAAACTTTTTTTTCCTTCTAAGCAAAGAAGCATCAAAAGCATCGCTGTACCATGGAGAGTAACTAAACTTAGTTACATGTAATAAAATTATGTAATTTGTTTACATATTAAATGTAACTAATCTGTTACACATACTGAGAAAAAAAAAGAAATTTTTTAAATTATGAAAATGCAAAGGATTACAAAAGAGGTTACATTTAAATGCGTTTACAAACATAGCCTACAGATTTTACAAAATTGCATTGACTGCTCTAAAATGTATTAGTAATTAACGTTAGTTACACTAGTTACTAGATTACCTTTCATTCCTGCCCCACAAAAGTTGTGAAATTGTGAATCTTTCCTAAAACATTCTTCCCAAATGTTACTAATCATATATTTCTGCCTAATCATTTTTACCAAATTCCACTGAATCCTAAAGAGTAGATTACAAATGCTCAATGGTGATTCATAGTGACTTAAAAGTAGCTAATTTCCTGCTATCATGATTATATTTAATATATTTTACCAAAAGAAAAAAAAAATATAGTAATACAATTCATATTAGGATCATAGAGATGTTGGTGGGGGAGCCATATAATGCTACAGTAAAGTAATGCCACAACTTACACGTTGCTCAGACCATCAAAGCCAACGTAACATTTTCCATATACGGATCTCCCCTGCTGCACTGGTGACGTCATGTGCCTGTTTAAATCTAGGAATTATTAGATTGTCCAATTTTGTCCAATTGAGGCATCAAAAGTAACAAGCAACAAGCCTTTTTATAACCAATATTATTACTGAAACCTTATTAGTTATAATACTAGTTACAGTAAAAATTAATAATATTACTGTAACTAGTTGCTACTAACTAGTTACTGCCAAACACTGTCAGGACATGCTTATTCGAAAACAGTTTTATTTCCTGTGTGGGTTTATGTACATGTTTTCAGTAGAAAACAGTCAGTAGAAATTTAGAAAAGTAATCAAACCTAATCAGTTACAATAATAAAGTAATTTTTTAATAGGGTAAACTGTCACCTATTTCACTCGTGTCACTAATAACAAAGGTTTCTGAATTCCACAGATAGGCCTCTTTAATCTTAAAGTTGTTTCAAACCTGTTTGAGTTTCTTTTGCGGAACACAAAAAGTAGAAATTGAAACGAATGTTGGAAAATGAACAGATTATCTAAGAAGATAATACAAAAAGTCTATGAAGGGTATTTGAATCTGTCGAGAACAGGAAAATTGGAATTAATTGAGAACAAACTTTTCAGAGGTTTCTGCAATTTATTTTCCATTCCTCTAAACTGAACAGAAGGTACAGTTTTGAAAATCAAAAATAACACCTTTCACTTTCAAAGCAGTTCAGCTTCACACAGTTGGCAATTACAATGGTAACAAGAGTGTCTGTGTGTCATTATTTAGACACTCACAAACGCACACCCATGCAAACACTCTCACTCGCGCTCACACAAGCACACGCACACACTCACACACACACACACACACACACAGAAGGGAATGTAGTAGGAGAGACAGTGGAATGCAGGACAGATTTCACACACTCTCCTTCTGACCTCTCCTCCCCAAAATGAACAGAAATACAAAAATAAAACACCCTTAAAAAATTACAACTCATTTACAAACACCAAAGAAGAAAAAGAATAAAAACACAACAACAGGAAAAACAACAATATATCTGTCAAAGTTCTCCATGTTAAAAACAGGTTGCTTGGTTCAGTTTTGCATCCAGTAGAAGGTTACACTGTGTGTGTTTGTGATGGGACCTAATGCTCAGTAAAGTGCATTTGATGCATCAGCAGACAGGGAGAGAGAGAAATGAATTTGGGTGCTAATGTGGCTCTGGGCCTTCCTAACACTGACAGATATGATCGAGCTACATGAACTTTACAACCTCCGCCGTAAACATCACACCTAAAAGACATTTAACATTGAAATAACATTTTTGTTTCAGTTTATGCAAATGTAAATACATTCATAAATTACATGTGGGGTTAGGAGAATCAAGCTGAGAAACTAGAGAAGTCTGAAACCGATGAGCGCAACTCCTCATGTGAATAAACACGGCCGTAGCCAAAAAACTGAACTCAAATGACGTTTCCATGCATGGGTATTTCCCCCTGAAAGTAGAGGCTGAGAGATGGAGTCTCACACGTACGTACACATTCCGCCGTCGTAAACTGGAATCCTCTCGCTTTCATGAATTCCTGATTGACTCCAGTTCCCATGGTTACGCTGCAGTTCTTAGGCCTATGTGTACTGGCCTTTAGAAGACCACACCCATCTGACCGAGAAAAACAGAAGTGGTACAAACCAGAGTAACACAAATGAAGTGGTAGAAAGAAAGAGCGCTCCGTTCGCGACACATGCAGAAGTGTGTCTCGGAGCGTCGCAAGACGTTTCTTTTTCTTTTTTTTTTTCATGTTTGTCTGTTTTGATTTCCCACCCCTCAATAATTCACTTGGATATCATGCAATAGAGACGTGCAAAAAGATAACACCTAAATCCACAAAACACACTTTCATAAATGGCTGTGTTATGAATGCGTATAACATGTGTATGCCTACTCCATGCCGACCTACAGAGACAATATGACTTAAAAGCAGTGCGGAAGCCACAGGTCAAACGAATGCACAGGATGCCTCTACTGAGTGTATTAAAACCATATGGATGCATAAAACAATTCTTCTCTTAGTCTATGCAGCTATGGGGTCAAACCAATGCTAACATTGCGCTATGTCTTTTTTTTTTTTCCCTTCGCTGATTATCTTTTCATTGGAACTAAAAGATATTGATTGATTGGCACTTGTTCAATGCTTCTAAATAAGTTATCGATATCTAATGTTTCATCACACACCTACATGTCGAGAAGCTGTGAAGGTCTAGTTTGGCACAGGTTGACTATTATTACTGCGTCTATGTAATTAATATTGATACACCTCGTTTATACCCCTGTCGAAAACGAGCACAATCCTAATCAACAGACCAGACGGTTTTTTTTTTTTCCTCAACTAAAATATTTCTGTATATTTCACTTATCAAATAGCAGCATTTTTTAATTTTTTTAAACTTACGGTATTACAAAAAAGTACATGTAAACCTATTCATTCAAAATTTGTAGTAAATCCAAAGGCTCATACAACAGACATAACAAAACACAAAACTTGACAACATGCTACAATATTGCTTCCAATAGTTCTTTACATTTTAAGTCGATCTAAAATTATCAATGACGTAGATATGGACACCAGCACTCCAAAGAGAGCAACTCTAATGCACAAACAAATCGCAAAGCTAATCTTAACCAGGCTTGATTGGCACTTTCATCATCCACACGAGTATAACGGATAATCACACACTGAAACCAACAGCGCAAGACTGCATTTAGACCACAAACTAGAGGAACTACACCAAAGTACACAAAGAACATGAGACGCGACGGATTCCACAGTTTCATTTAAAAAAAAAAAAACGAAGGAAAAATGCAGAAATGATCTTCGATAGTTCTCCGAGAGAGGAGAGAGAACACAGAGCACAAACGACAGTGAAGTCATCGTTTGAGTTTGAGGTGGCTTTCACATCCATCTCCCGAAGGTTATTGTTTTTTTTTTTTGTTTCTTTGTTTGTTTGTTTTTTTCTTACCCAGAGTTCTTGGGTTTACAAACCTCTACGTTCTCTCAGAGCACAGATTCCCTGTTCTAGCTAGCTTAAGGTAGAATACTCAAAAAATCAGGCAGAGAGCACGAGAATCTGATCACATGTATTAATGTTAGACTATGTGGCGTATTAATCCAGAGGTACGGTGTTCACAACAGGGCAGAATACCCATCGGCCTCTGCGGAGACACACACCCCCTGCAATAAACACACACACACACACACACACACAACAAATCCGTGGCGACCGGCAGCCTGGAGGGGAAGAAAGTGAAAGTGGAAAGGAGAGATAACAGAAAGCTGGAAAAGTGAGCGAGACACGAGGGAAGTAAAAGAGGTAGTGCAAAGACAGAGGGACGACACAGAGAGAGTGAGAGACAGAATTAATCCCAATGTCATGAGTGTCAACAAGCTGTTTTTCTCCAAATATAAATGACATCTCCTTTTCTGTAATCGTATTACCCTCATATTGCTGCACCAAGTGCTTGTGCTTCTAAAATCAGGTACACAGTTTGATCTCCAAACAGTATTGAACAATAATTTATACTCGGAGAACCTGATGTCTCACGGCTGGTACTGAAACGTAGTAAATAGTTCGGGAGAACATTAAGCATATGGCATGTTAAATGGTATGCTGATAGGTATTTAAACAGCAATCATGAGAGATGTGGAAATGTTAATATTCTTCACAATTATGTAATAGATATAAATAGGTTACTCTCTCGCCCTCTCTCTCTCTCCGTCTCGCTCTCTCTCTCTTCCCTCCTTTTTTCTACGTTTCCGCTTCCCCTCTAGCGAGTAGATTAGAGGGCTGGTAGTTGGAGGGAGATGATGAATGTCTTTTAGAGTGTGTATGTAGGTCAGCAGTAGATTGGGCTGTGCAGTGTTGTTATATATAGAAGTCCAGGGTTCAAATGGAGATCTGCTAATTAATGACAGGCCTGGGCGCCGGGGGGTGGGGGATCAGACCCTCGGCGACCTCTGGTCTTGCGAAAGAGCAAGGTAAACTACAGGTAGACGTTCCTACAGCGGAGCCTCGCGGCCCGTGTTCTTGTGCTCGCTCGGTTTCATTGCTTTATTCCGTCATGCCGTGTCTCAGTGGACGCACTCTCGATGGTGTGAAATATGTACAGTACATTCCATAGTTGCGATGGCGTCAGGCCGCTGGATTCACAGTGTGGTTCAGAGACGATCACTCGCCCTGTACGGGAGCTCCTGCTTACTCTCCATGCAAGAGCCAATTGCTGGCAAGACCGAAAATGCTGTTAGCAGCAAACGTTTTGATGCAGTGTACAACTGTGGAATTAACTAATGAGTAACTATCATCAGCAGTCTGTGCAACTGATGACCTGTTGATCAGTGGAAAAGGTGGAGGGCTCGTGAAACTCTCCGGCAATGCTTAAGAATGTTGGGCAAACGGAGCTGTGCGTCTGACGCTACGGCCTGCAGTTTGGTTTCTCAAAGGAAGCAGAATTATGATCAGTTAGCCTGCCTCGCAGCGGTGCTGCTTTACTGAAGAAGGCTGAAGGTCGACAGTCGTTACAGTAGCATCCTCTGGCCTTCGAATGAGTTCAGACAGGTTACAAAAGCTGTGTCGTTTTAGTCTCTCGTTCACTACCTCAACCGCACCTCTGCTGCCAGTCTGACGCAAACAGGGATTACCTGCGACGTGAACGAGGTGGCATCTGTAATGCACCCAAGTTTTTGCTGCACTGCATACAAACTGGAAATCTTTCTCCTTCTTCACAAACATGAGGTATGACAACCTGAGCTCCTTTCAAACGAAACAGGCACAGACATTGCCTGGCTCCTCCCATCAGAGGAAAAGGAGTTAAGAGGTACATCTGTCTAAACAGGTCCAATTATTTTTCAAGTTCAGGATTCTAAGGACTTCAATTCCTTGGTAGAGTGTCCAAAGATTTTTTGTAGTTAGAGTTAAAAGTCAATGAGACAAAACAGACAGCTTTTAAGATCCTACTGTTGTGTCTCTGCTCTGGTGGGATCTTTTGAATATCCACTCGCTCTCAGTCTCATGAGTAAATCGCAAATTGCCCCCAATTACTCATGAGGGCTCAGAGAAACTCTCCCATAAATACTAAAATCAGTAGATATGACAACAAAATCTCTTCAAATGTGTTTTCTTATAGCACCAAAGTGGGATCCTGTGACTAAACTGCACTTGTATGTATGTGTATTACATTCCAGTCCTCTAATGCTGAGTATCTAAACTTTTGACGAATGATGTCGGTCACTGTCTGTCTGTGGCTGAAGGTTAGTTTATCTACTCTTGACAGCATCTCAATTTGATACTCTATTTACATATTAAAAAAAACAACAATATCAGGAAGTACTTATACATTCAGGTCAACCTGAAATCACAGGCTTGAGTAAATCTGAAAGAGACTGATTGTGAACTGACCATTATGGAGAATCACAGAGAGTTTAGTAATGTAATGCAGATTGAAATTTTTCAGCAGGTGTTCGAGATTAAGTCACAGTTGAAAACAAAAAGGGGGGAAACCAAAAGTACCTATGGAAATGCTTCATAGGTATCTTCCTTTTCATTTCAGGCCTACACTACACTTGCAGAAACTGAATTTATTGATATCAAAAGGGGGACTGCTTTCGAGCTCCAATCTCCTTGCTCGGGGTGTGGATTAGGAATTAACTAAACTGTGAGGGTTCTGCAATGGAAGCCAAAAATTGAACATAGAATCCAAAAGACCCTGGCTAAGAGAGAGGAAGAGAGGTTTCATCTCCTCCTCCTCTGAGTGCCCCAGGGCACGATACTCGGACCTACACAACATAACACAACTTTAAAAATACAGCAGAATTTCAGTCACAAAATATCACATTTCTCCCCAAACATATTATCTATCCACAGTTCCATCAGATCTTTTTTCTTTTGTTTTGAAATCGTCCTTATTTTGTGTTTAAATATTTGGACATGTTACTCGCTCCAGCCCATCCCGTTCTCCCTCGATTTCATTCAGTCAGTCACCTCTTCATTCTCTCTGGTTTCCTTCACTTTCATTGTTCCCCTCCCCACTCCTGTCCATCCCTAGCCCACCTTCTGAGGGTTGGTGGCACGGACGCCTTGCTCGTATGTGATTCGCTGGCTGATGAGATACTGGGCGGCCTGTGTTGCTGCTGGCGACCCTGTAATGGTCACCTTGCGATTGCGTGTGCCTGGAATGAACTCTCCCTTTTTGGAGATCTGAATTCGCGCACCTGTCAGCTCCTGATACTCCACGAGAGTCTTGCCACCTTTTCCCAAGATGGCACCGACCAAGTTCTCAGGAACAGCGATCTCCACCACTTCCTTCCCACCTTCTGCCAACTTCTCTGTGCCCAGCAGAGATGATGCCACCAGCGGGGATGACGGATTCAGGTAACCGTTAGACGCCCCTGTGGCGGCCGCTAGGGAGCCCAGTGAGAAACCCGCTAAGCTAGGTGCTGCAGGGTGACCGCCCCCTCCAGAGGCCTCACTGGCGTATGTAGCGAGCAGATTGGCAGCTGCTGCAGCTGCTGGATTGGCGCTAGCTGCAACGGCAGCGAGCACCCCGGATGCAGCAGCCGGGTTGAGACCAAGCCCCAGTGTATTGGTATTGTAGCCATAACTGGCCAGAGTGTTCAGAGCAGATGTAATGGCAAGCAGATCATTACCGGAAAGACTTGACATGGCGGTAGGGAACCCACCCATGCTGGCAAGACCCGCCTGGCCAAGGAGCGTGGAGGCTGTAGCTGCCGCTGCGGCGTTGGGTAACACCTCTGTAGAGTTGGCGAAGGGGGATCCAGTCGGGTTGGAGTTGGCCACGGGGCCTGTGATGTTGGAGTAACTGATATTGAGGCAGCTGCTGCTCTGTGGGTCCTCCTGAATCTTCTGAACAATGATCTCCACGGCCTTGCGGTTTTGCTCTGGCTCCCCGCTCACTGTCACAACACGCTCCTGCAGATTGATGCCCTCAGGCTTCTGAGAAAGCTGTACCCAGGCTCCTGACTGCTCCATCACAGCCTTAACTGTTGCCCCACCCTTACCGATGATGAGTCCTGCTGTGCTGTTGGGCACGATCAGTTTAGCCTGTGGAGGAGGGGGAGTGTCACTTTGATTGAGGAACAGAATTACATGCATGAGACTGCACACAGCCCCAAAAATAGATGCTGCAATAAGCTCAAGTGCGTCTGTGCTGGTTATGTAGATATTTATTTTCTGTCCACACTTGTACAGTAAAAAAAATGGTTGTTATATACTTCAAGAGGGCTGCATTTAAAATATGTAACCCTGTATGCTCGTATATGTATAAGAGCGTATAATTGTGTGTGTGTGTGTGTGTAAGTTCTGGCTCTTAAGTCAATGCTTATATCAGCCATTTGTTGATCCCCGGTCTTACATTGCAGCTGCTCTCTCTCACTCCCTCTCTGTTTCTCATTCTGCAAGGATCAAGCAGGTAAAAATAACCCACTGCTCTCACACTTTGCTGCCCCTCTCAGTCACTCTTTCCCTGGGGAACAACCACCAGCCTGCCCTGCCCTCTGCCTCCTCTGGGCTGGTATATTTTCCTGTCTTCAGTGTTGCTTATCACTGTCAGATAGCTGACAATAAGTACATTTACATGCACTTTAGAAACTGATTTCAGTAAGACTAAACCAATAATTCACCCTTCTAAAATGTCATGTAAATGCTCATGTACAGATGAAAACTCTAGCAAGTATATGCAAAACTTAATTATACTCAACACTTGATTATATTCTTGTAAATGTGCACTGTCTGTGCTGTCATTCTGTAAGCTAACTAATTGAAATATTACAGATATTATAAACTAAGCAGTGGTTTAGGGTAATACCTAATTTGCATGTAAATTCCTAAACTGCAAAGTCTAATATGATTAACTCCACATCATACATTTAATACAAAAAATATCTGCAACTGTTTGGATTTGGTGCGGTAGATCAACCTCACAAACTAACCTGTTTAACACGGTCAGGGTTAACAGTAGTCTGTGGCTGGAGAATGCTGACTGGTTCGGTCTTCTGACTGCTCTGAGGCATCTCGCGAACTTTTTCAGCGATGAAGTTATGAACTCCATTCAGAGCTTCCACCGTACCTTGAATCAAACAAACACGCTCTGTCGTACCTGACCAAATACACAAAAGAAAAAACATAATGTTAGCATATAGAGTTTGCATGGAATATTAAAAAATCTAAATACGCAAACGTATAAAATGGAATTATGTATAATGTATCAACATTTTCTATATATTTCTACATATATTCCTATGCTTACGCTGTATGCTTATGACACTATCTATTAAAGTCTCTTATGCTCACCAAGGCCGCATAAAAGTAAAATTAATAGTTTTGTAAAATTTTGTTACAATTTAAAACTGTTAGTTGTTAAATATACTTTCAATGGTTACATTTTAAATTGTCAAAAACTGTTACATTTAAAATTTTCAGGAGCAATTTCTCCATTCTGTCACATAAACCTTTAAGAAAAAATTGAGTGTGCTGATTTGATGTGCATTTCTTCTTATCATCAATTTCATTCCTGAATATGGCAGACACTTCTTGCAACTTGCAACTTAAAGCTGTATTCGAGGAGTACATTTTATAATTTCATGAATTTCCTGGAAGCTGAACTCATGACCTTGGAGCTGTAAGTGCCACGCTCTATTGTTTTTAGCTATATATTAAGGGTCATAGAAACATAGATTCTTTGAAATGTAATGTATTTCTCCTTTATGTATAAATCCATTTATCAGAAAGAATGAAAAGGGCTGATGTAACTTCTGAATTCTGAACCTGTCCTCTCAATCCACATCCCTCCCTTGGGACACATCAAATAATTGTCCCGGACACACACACACACAGTATCTACCAATCTTTGACATATCACTATCCTGAAGGGCTTGACCTGTTTGGAATACTGCTTTAACTGTGAAAACTCAAATAACCCATGCTAACCTGTTTTACCATGACCTGCAAAGTCTACAATGTATTATTGTTACAAAGTCTTCTGCGTATTGTGTCAACCTGAATTCAAGTTAGGAATTCAAGTTTAGTCTTGCTGTGGAAAGTACCATTCAATGTCCTAAATATATTGTCATGATCGTCTTCCATTTACTTTGGAGAGAGAGAGCTGTGGGAAGCGAAGGCATGTAGGTTGTTGGTAGTGTTTGTTTGTTTCCGGGCAACAGTGCAGAGATATAGCCGCACGTGTGTGTTTGCTCCAGTACACATGCATACTTGACCAAGTGTTTGTTCCTCGGCTGTGTATTTATTCTTTTGTTACACACTTATTTATATCTGAAACAAAGTACAACGCACACACACTGAAGCAACAAATTCTCCCCCATTTTCAACATTTGCTCTTTAAGATGTCAAAGGCTTGCGAATAAAACAGGCTCCAATAAAGTATGCAGAAGAGTGTGTGTGAGTGTATGTGTGCGCTGTGTTAATTTGAGTCCTTCTCGTTCAGGAGGTGTGTTTGCAGTAAAAGTCTCCAGTTAAATGAGTTTAGGATAAGACTGAATTGTAATTTACATGTGTGACAAGCCACAGTGTGTGTGTGTGTATGTGTGGCTGGAGTAAAACCGCTCAGCTGTAGGTGAATTCTTTTTATAGCTCTCTTGCGAGCCAGAGAGAGTTTAAATGTTTCCCTTTCAATGTCTCATAAGATAAATGAGGTCTGGAAGAGAAGCTGCTATTATATCAGAGAGCAGAATGGTTGAGGATGTGCTGGTGTTTGTGCCAGAGCAGCAGTGCTTGTTGTAAGGTTTTGGCAAAATTCAGAATCAAAGAATTCACTTCTTTTCAATTTGTGCGTTTATGAGAATTATAATGTAATTAATCTGGTCACAGCAAACAGGAAGTCGAAATGAAAGATGAATTTATTATTAATTTTATTTAAGAATTTCTCACAGGTAAAAGAAATCATATTTAAAACTAAATGAAAAACTAAAATAAATTGTAAGGACAATAAAAAATAATTATGAAGGCAACATGCAAACTTTGCTTTTTGTATCAGAGTAATAACACTTATATTGTATTGATTTTCTAGTAAAGGGAGCTGAATTAAAATCAATACAAATTAAAATTGCAATTTAGCATACATTTTCAGTTTCATTGAAATCTGTAAAATATTTTTTAAAACTGGTGGAATGATGAAAGGTGAATTTGCATGACAATTAAACTGCACAACAAATGAGTAGACTTGTGTGTTTGTGTGTGTTAGTAGGGTAAGTAAGGGTGAAAGGCAGAACAGGTGGTCTCAGGATAGTTTTAGTTGTAACGGGTGTGTTTAATGAATGAAAACATAGCTATTCACAGACAAATTATGTTCACAATATTCAGCTGTACGCTTCACAGCTGCAACACACACACTTTCTCTCTCTCTTTCTCACATATTTTCTCTCCCTACGGGCACATTTTCCACTGTCATTCTCTGCCGATTTTTATTTTTCACGCTACAACGTAAAGCAGCTTCCTAATGGCACATGGTGGAAAAGATACTATAGTCAATGATACAAACAGGCCAACATCTGTAAATGGCCTCATTCACATTAATCTACCACCGTGTAGCTCTGAGGCCTCCGTCAGACCTTCTGCATAATAGAAATCATACAAACTTGATGTTTTCTAGTATTCTAGCATTTCAGCTTCGCAAAAATCTACCCGTGTTAAAAAAACATTTATCAGAGGGAATTAATATGCATTAAACAACTAAACATAAATAAAGCTCTTGTCCTTCATTCCTAAAAATATAGACTGCAGTTATGACTAAAAATGTTGTTACAGATTCAATCTCAAACCTTTTTTCGGTCTAAAAATTCAGGGTAAAAATGTTACTGATACATTGAATGATCTTTATTTTCGAGAGTGTTAAGTGTGAAAGAGATTTATGCATGGCACCATTAACTCCACCATCTGTTGCACAGTAAATAAAATGATTTAGCTGTGAGGATTTATAACACAGATCTAATAACATAAATTATAAATAGATGAGGTAAAGTGAACTTTCAAATAAAACAAACAAAAAACAGTATGTGTTAAGCTCTGAAATAAGTAATGTCCACCATTATTTAAGCCAGATAGAAGATTTGATTCATACCTGGGTAGAAGTCTTTAGATTTGGACAGTTTGATGGTGGCTCCAGTCTCTTTCTGAAGCTGGACGATGGTTTGCCCCCCTTTACCGATGATTGAACCAGCGGCATAGCTGGGAATCAACACCTTCAGGAAATATTCTCCCTCCTCTGCATATGACAGAAAAACAGACACAAAGTTAGAGATAAAAGCATCTTAATATTAAAATATACTCATTATTATTATTATTTTTTTTACAAATCAGACATATGTCATATAGTCTATTTCCATTTAAAGAATGTAAACATTCACCACATATATTCTAACAGTTATGTAACAATTCTACTTTTATTTTAAAGTCCTGTTCCACATGCACATACTATGTATTTGTTATAGTGATTACAATAGCTGGGTAATAACTCTAATGTACCCTAAACCTACCCCTAATCCTAACTCATGTAGTTATCTTATTTTACACATTCATTTCTTCGGTAAGTTCATTGCACGTGTAAGGACACATACTGTAAAAATAAATTACCACCATAATATTGTTTTAATATATAATCGAATATTCCTTTTTCTGTTTATGAAATCTGTAGTCATCTTTAATTCAGAGGATTTTTGGGATGTTACACATTTCTGTAAAACTGTAGTAAGATTATGTAACAGCATGAAAACCTAAAGTGCGCCATTATTACTTCACTACGGCTTGTCCTTTTGAAACAATATACAAACTAACATGAAAAGTACCGTCTGGTTCTTTTGTTCACTTCCTTGCCTTTTTCATATCTCTATATTTCTTTCTTCACTTTTTCTCACTCTCTTTCTCTCCCTGATGAGTTCCTACTGATTCTGCCTCTGTCCCACTTTTTCCCCATGCAGAGATAAAGTGACCTGCTTTGGGTTGGTAGAGGTCTAAATTTAACCAAACTATCTCTGTGTTTTGTGTCCTTCACTATCTTCTTCACCATCTCTCTCGCTCACACACACAAATGAGCGGCCGACAATCCGCTCAGATGCTCAGCAAGGAGGTTCAGTGTCACAGTCAGAAGTTGAGGTTTAAGTGAGTGTGTGGCGGGTGGTGTGTAGGCAGTCTGTAGCGCTGCACTTTACGGAGGCCGTGGGCTTGTGGGTAATTGCCTGGAAGGCTGTTCAGGCAGGAGCATATGGATGCTAAATCCTCAGATTTGTCCTGAAGAACCCAGCCAACAGCGCATAAGTCACTCAGAGGTTCCCGGGGGGACGAGGCTTCCCTCTCCAACCACAATATTACACATCCTAAACACAACATATGGCCCAGAGTCCATTGCTAAAGCAAGAGAAGAACCAGAAGGTGATTACAACACCTCAAAAAGAGACTCATCAAACGCCCTCACCACTGAACATGCAAATACATTTATTTAATCATGACATCATATTGCTCAAGTCATGTTGAATACCCAATATACCCCTCTAAATGTTACTGGTGGCATAGCTACAACTAATCAATAACTGTATTAATTGGATTTGCAGCGAAGACGGTATTTATTTTTGTCTGTACATTAGTGTATTACGGGACAAAATGGAAGAAGGTACATCGTGTTTGTGTATTATATCAGTGTCTTTCAGAGACTGTAGTAAATCTGAAAGATAAGATGGGTTTGCAGACTCAAATGCCCCCAATCTCCAGCAGCTGACCCTTTACCACTGCAGAGAGGAGGAGAGAGTCAGAGATACAAGGAGAGAGAGAGACTGCAGGATAAGCGCAAAGACGCTAATAACACATAATGTTAATAAAAATAAAAAAAAACGCAAAGAATGAGGAAAATATAGAAGTAAAAAAACTGGGAACAATTTGTTAGAAAGGAAGAAATTAATTTTCGACCGAAAGGAAAAGACTGTTCCAGAGAGTGGTAGAGGAAAACAGCGACTAGGAGGGGAGAGGACAGATGAGGAGAAGAGGAGAGGGGAGGGGCAGCAGGAAGAAGGTGAAAATATTATGGTCTCTAAGCAACTCTGATTGACTCGCCTGTGGAAATGTTTGATACATTTTAAATAACACCAAAGACCACTACATGCCGTATACCTCACCGCTTTCACCTGTACATTAATGCTGCCATCAATCACTCAGCAGTGAGCGACGCGTGCAGTTCGTCCAGAAAAGCAGCACAAGCTCTGACAATCGAAAGGCCAGTCAATACCTGATCAATCGTCCTATCCAGACAATCCCATTAATACCAGAAAATCGGGGAAATCCAGTGAAACATAATTGTCAGCCCAGGCATATACAATCAAGCCAAGAGTGGGAGGGCCAGTTACTAGATGGCATCAGGATCAAAGCGAACATTAGCTTCAGTTGTAATGCATTATCTAGTTTAACAGGAACACAAAAAACAGGGGAGAAAGAAGAGGGAAAAAAGGAGGAAAGAAAGAGGCAAGCTCACACGCAGTATAACTTGCTTAAGCGCAGCTGAACGTGCAATGCACAGTTAGAAAGATACCCGAGCAGAATTTCAATTGAAAAGACAATTCGAGAAAAACACAGAGCGACCCAATAACCCGCGTTTCCATACGTTCCTATGAAATGCATGAAACTGTGGAAAGGGAGACTAAAAAAAGTCTCCCTTATAGAGATCCAAAAGCTGTTATCTGCAGCATTCCTATTCTTTTGTTCATCCCTCTCTTTTCTCTCTCTCTCTGACTGACTGGCTTTGCTCTGTGCTCAGTCACTCTAGAGAAAATCATTTGTTAAATGAATATGTGCAAATGTCAGAGGGTGAGAGATTTATTATTCTCTGCACCGGGACTGACCTCAGGGTTTCTCGATAAAACATGCGCAGTGTACGACAAATACTTCATCTTGGGACGACGTCATATACAAACGCTCACGCAAGGACACTAGCTCCCTTCGTAGGGCCCTGGAGAAGGGCTAGTGGATACAACTGATATCTGGACGGAGCCTTGCAGAGCAGTTCAATCTGTACCTGTCCTCTGCAGCGCTCCAGGTGCGCAGTGGGATATGCATTACATCATTGCCTCACCCGACTCGATGCTCCCTGCCACACACACACACACAAACACACACATGACTGACAGGTAATGATAGGATTCTAGTCCACGATGCTTGCTGCAGCCGAGCAAACACACACACACAGCTGGGCAGATCCCGATCTTATCAATGACCGGTCTGTTAAAGGGGAGGGTGCGAGTGTGAATGGAGTGAATGCAGACACTGTTAGAGGGACTGTTTAATGAGGGCAGTTTGCAGCGAACGGAGGAAGAGGACAGGACGCAGTGGACACACTCTCAGGAATCCATGATGGAGGTTTTTAAAGAGCGCAGCCGGAGGGGAGATAAGGAAAGAGTGAGCGTGTTTATAAGAACGGAAAAGAAAGAGAAAGGCCAATTAGGGCTCTTGCGATCACTGAAGTACGTCGCAGGAAAGCGAACCTCCGGCAGCCGTTTTTTACAGAGCGGCGGCATGGGGACCGTTTGACCTTGGCCGATGAGGAACGAAAACTTCACTCTCTCCATCGCGGCCACCTCACAATTGTTTCCAAGACGACTCGGAGGTGACAATACAATGGCGCAAAGATCCAACGTGAAGGTCGGCTGCCGCTTACCTGTTGTTAAAAGGAGAACCTAGGGCACATTCTCATGCAGCAGTGATTTGAGAATGGCGGGCGCTTTGGGAGCGCTCCTCACCCGTGCGCTCCTGCTTGCGGCGATGATGTAAGGAAAGCTGGTGTAACAGGTTTTCAGCAGTGAGTGTCTGAGTAAATAATACAATCTGTTGCTGCTGTTTGCCAGTAAGCCATACTTACACAGCCGCTAACGCAGTCAGACGGTTATGGGCTCAAACCTATGATTACAGACAGCACATAGAGTGTGAACAGAGTGTCATGCAAACACACAGAGGGAGTGGGTCAAGAGGGATTGTATTGTTAAAACCCCCCACCCCCATGCCACACACACACACACACTCTGCATGTGAAAAGGAGGGCCTGTCCTAGGCACACTGCAAGGGCAAGCAAGCCTCTCCTTCTCACAGAATGAATGAAGAGACGCCAACGGAGGACGGGAAAAGAAAGGGCGAAAGAAGGAAAGACGCAAAACGAAACGGTCAACTCGTCCACACGCGCATTCAACAAGTCAACAAAAGGGGACAGAATCTCTTACCCATTCTGCTGTAGCGTGCTGGAGGTGGGGTTCAGATAGCCATGGATGCCGAGAGGCTGGACCGGTGAGCGATGCCCGACTGCAGGCTGATCATAGGAGCTCTGCCGCCGTCAAGGAATGTGGCCAGTCAACCTTTTTCCCCAGGTTCGTATCCGAGAGGGGGACAACGTCAGCGCATCCTCCCCTCCATACCCGCAGTCAGCCCCCGTCTCTCTCTCTTGCTCTCTCTCCCTCAATTTCCCTCTCTCTCTCTTTCTCTGATTGTGTGTGATGGCAATGCAATTGCCGTGTGTGAGAGTGTGTGTGTGTGTATGTGTGTGTGCGCGTGTGTGTGTATGTGTGTGAGTGAGTGAGTGTTCGAAGCGGAGAGGCTTGGTATTGTTCAGGCAGAGGCGGACTGACGGGGGGAATCTTCCTACTGCATCACCCTCTGCTTTCCTTCTCATCCATATTCAGCGAGAGCTCCAGCCCTGTGCTGCATTCTACAGAGAGGCACCTAGCGTGTCCAATCACCCCGCACCCCTCCCCAGCGTCACACACACACACACACACACGCTCGCACATACACACACCAAGGCTTTCTTTCTCGTCGCCCCCCCCTCGCCACTTTGACGCAGCACTATAAAAGACGTAGCGCCTCGCTCACGTTTGGGTGAAATATGAAAAGGTAGGATGGAGGGAGGCTGCGGAGGGAGAGAAAGAGAAAACGAAAGAGAATAAGTGAAAGAAAGTGCGAGGGAGTGACCTTGCGTGAACAGAGAGGAGGTATAGAGCGAAAGCGGGGAGGCGGTGGGCTCCTTGGACGGCCATGTTGGAAACACAGCGAGAGAGAGAGAGAGAGATTTTTGAAAATGGCAGAAAGGATCTGCCGCAGAGCGCCAAGGGGCCGGCCAACTAAATTACTGCCTATAAATCCAAAGACGCTATACCCAACCAGCGTGTGCGGGTGTGGGCGTACGTGGCAGGGGGAGGGCTATGAGCTTGGTCCCAGGGTCATACTTCATTTGCATAGTAGCTTTTTTCAGGTGAGCTTGATAAATTCTCTACATATCCATACTAGGTATATCGACACGCTCTGCTGGGTATCTCAGATGCAGCATGCAGAAGTATGGATGCTTCTGTTCAGGCAAACCGATCACGTTCAACACATCCACTGGACATTCTAGAATACATGAGCCTCTCTTTCTCTCTATCTAGCCCCTCCTTTCTCCACCACCTGCCCAATTCACAGTCAACTCACGTCACCACACACTGCAAGGGCACCTGTGTCCTTCTCTTGCTCGCTTTCGCTCTCTCTCGCTCGCACCTTTTGATCTAACACAGAACCACACAAAAAACACCAACATAAATAGCTCTGCCAAAAGCTCCATTAGCAACATTAACATGCCATTTCAATTGTGACTGGTAAGAGGCCACACACACACACACACACACACACACTAAGTAACTATGTGTGCGCACTGGTGAAATTAGCATCGGCAATCAATGACTGTTTACAGAAGGGAGGGTATAAAGAAGATCTCATCACTGACCATCCTCTTCGTCGCTCGCTTCAGGTCAAAGGTCATGCAAGGGGGAAGGGTTCATTCATTTATAGGATCATGTCTTAATTAACAAAGCTAGAAAGGCTAACAGAATGAATGATGATCTGAACTGCTAATGAACAAAGAAATAAATAACTTACTGACTAAATAAAAGACTAATCTCTACATAGTGCTCAATGACATGCTTTGACAAAATCTGTCGTACACACTAGCAAAAATGCTCATCACTAGAACAGCCTCTTTCTTTCCCCCCATTAAAACTGTTGCAGTCTTTTCTGTCATTTCTGTTTCAAACTCTAATATGAGTTTTCAGAGCTTGATTTTCTGCACCAGTAGTGGTTAAATTACAAGTAGTTTAATAATGCAGTGAATGCAGGTTGTAAGATCTAAATCAGCTTGATTTTATTTCACTGATTCAAATCAGCAATTAATCTAATTTTTGCAGTGCATAACAGGACTTCAGCTAGATTTAGTTAATAGTTAATTACTGTAAACTACAAAGCTAGGACACGATATTTGTATTTATTTTCATTTTCTATGATAATATGTGTCACATTATTTAGCATAACACCACTGCTGCTGCTACCACTAATAATAGCTGCTTTAATAAAAACGTTAAAGCTTATTGCATTGTCAGAATCATAATATTCATGTAAAGTATCCACACAGACAGTGAGTACTAATTAATAGCCTAAATCTGCTAATTAATAGCACTGGTTTATAGTTCCACTGACTGTAAAAGATTTAGAAGTCGAAGCCTAAACGAATTAAACGCATACAATTTGCTTATATACACACCACCCTAAAAACCAACCATATAAAGGCTAACACACTTGGCTCACCTCGTTAGTCCTGAACAGTGAAAAACATAAACTGTGCATAATCTATCAAACCAGTGTTCGCTGCCGCCCCGTGAACAAACTCCCAGAAATGTTTGCACGCAATGTTACTTTCTTTACGCTTCTATCCAATGCAAAAGATTCAAAGACACACGCACGCGGTAAAAGAAACGCTCCAGAACATAACTTTATCACGTGACCTCCTCAGCTATTATTTAAAGAGCAATGACTCAGACCAGTTTTAAGACACATGGCTTTGGATCAGAATCTGAATGGGAAACAAAATCCTGTTTACGAACTAAGCACTACGCGTGTTCAAAATACTTCGTACATAAATCATATTAACAGCGGTTTTGTTTTAAGCACAAGTGATTGGCATGACCAGAAACCGCTTTCAGGAAACTTTTTTTCCTAAATCAAGACGGACCCTAATGCTCTTTTGGATTTGTATTAAGATCTCCACACGACGCTACAGAGGGGGAATTCAATCTTTTGTTTGCACTGGAGTCTGTTACTGCATATGAATAGGGATTAAACTACAGCAGCATGTGCGCTTTCTCCCTTTCATTCATTTTCTGCTCAATTTAGCTCCAGTCCCAGAGGGACGGTCACCGCCACACTGCACATCACCCCACCGGGTCATACAGGGTCAAGCTGGACACATGCGACCCGTTTTAATTGTCTGTAACGTTGTAGCATTTAATGTGCTTAAAACGGCCACTTTATTTCAACTAAATAATAAGAGATAAATCTATTAACAAATCTCTCTCACTCAACCTTCGGACCCCCTGCAGAGTTACAGAGCAGGTATCTAGACTCGCACGGGTCTTGAGCACCGGAGTCTCGGTCGACACGACTTATTTGGAGCAGCAGGCCCGATCTTACCTCCAGTGTTGGAGCGCTTGGTGCTGCTTGCCTCAGTCGGTGTTTCCAAGGGTCGCTTTCGGGAATCGGAGAGATCCGGGTCCATGTGTGGCGACTGCGAGAGGTGCTGAGGAGCGGTGAAGATCCCGTTCTGCTGAACTGCCCCGCCAGCCATCATGTTGTGACTGGCTGGAGTTTACACCGCGTTAGCGCACCGAAAACCGTTAGAAAGCGCATAAAACCCGGCCGGCGTATACTGCCCGAGCTGTCCGTATGTTTCTTAGCGCGTTAAATGTCATAAAAATGCCATGCCGCGGGGTCGCCGAGCGCACCCGTGTCTGCCTCGCGGTTCACTATTTCCCGCTGGGAGAAGAGGCGCATTAAAGCTCTAAATATAAAAATCCATTCAGTGAAGTCTATTCATTAGGGCGCACCAGACACTTGAGACGTCTGTGTGTTTATTGAGCCCTCACGCACTCGCGCAGCGCCCTCTCCAAAAAGATCCTCGCGACCATTGCCTGACAAACTACGAAAAGATAAACAAACCAAGATTCACTCTCAGAACAAAAAAAGACAGTTTAACACAACATTGTTTCGGTGGCCCTTTTTCGGTGTCCGCGCAGCTGCGCCGGGGTTTGGGTCTATTGCATTGCTGTTGAAGGTGTCAGTCCCGTTTGTTTTGGAGAGTAAAGCTGAAGATTTTGTTTGAGATGCGAGAATCTTGGCCAGCGCGCGGCAGCGGCTGCTCCGGTGACAGAGCTCTCGCGCAGCATCCCTGGACCAATTGTAGGCCAGAGCGCCAGAGCTCTCCTGACGTCACGGGTATCATCCTCCAAAAGAGCTTTTCAATGGCAGGAAGTTTCATACTGGATTGTTTAAAGAACAAGTTGTTAAACAAAGTCTCCAATTTTACATGTGAACTTAATAGCACAATGTTATTTATAAAGGGTATCGAATAAAGCGCAATTTTAGGTGCAACCGTTTGTTATTAAATTGCATTTTACACACGTCGAATCAACACTCCTGATTAATTACGATTACAACACGAAAACAAACGTATGATAAAACCGTTCACGTATTGTTCCAAATATAGATTACATAGTTTACATGCAAGTCATGTGATATAGACAATCAAAAGACAGTCATAACATGATTTCTGTTTCATTTATTATTGGAAAGTTAATGCAATGCTAGCATTTTCTAGCAATACAAATGTAGTATTTTTAATTTAGAAAAGTGCCCAAGAAATAAAAATAATATGTCTACAATACACCAGATACAAAATAAAAAAGAAAAATCCACAGATTAAACTTGTATTTCACAGTCACAATTTGAGTTTCTCAAGTAAAACTCAAAAAGGACAAATCTGCTTAAAAAATAAAATGAGCTTACTAAAACTGGAGCTGCTCATTTCTTTAGTCAAAAAACTGTCCCAAAAGCAATTTGGGGTGATAATTACATAATTAATTAAATCTGCATTACATGCAGATTATCCACAGGGTACTGTGTTACAAATTTACATAACAGCAAAATATCTGATTATATGTAAACAACCACATCCAAAATTATGACTATATATAGAGAGAGAGAGAGATGATTAAAAATGTGTTTTCTAGCACACACACACAAATAAAATAAAATCATGAACTAACAGTGTAACCTAGTTGGAGTGTGCACAGGCCATTTAATAAATTCAAGGCCAAAAAACATCACACATTTTTAATAAAGCTCATAACCATAAAATATTTTTTTTTATTAATATTGTTTCTTTTTTATGTTTTGGACCAACAGCCACATCGCTTCAAAATCAATATTTTCTTCGGACCTTGTAAACATTTTAAAGGAAAAGTTTACTGACAGTACAACTAACAATCCCCTGGGCTTGTAATTATTTATGTACCATTCTTCTCCAGAGACATATATGGATTTGCAAGTACTACCACATTTGACCAGCCACACACTCATAGGCAGACCTCTTCCTGTGTCAGACAGGGCTGCCAGTTTCGCGGAGAGCTTCTTGAGCTCCTTGCAGTGTCTCTCTTTTCACACATTTCCAATAACCAGAAATACCTTGCTGCGGCTGAACCTATACAAGACACAGGTGCAATCTACAGTAAGTCTACCGTTTACTGCTCTGAGCAATTTACACACAATCACAAAGATTAATAACTACTGTCAAAAGACTTGGCTATAATTGCTCCATCATGTGCATTGTTGTTGGCATTTATGTCAGATTTGAGTACCAGTAATATTTTTAACACTAATGGCATTTATAAAATGATTAATAGTACAGCAGTATAAATTAACTGAATGAAACTTTGGAAATTAATAATTAATTATCAATTAAAGGGCTAAATGCTTTCTCACCCGGAGTCCACGAAGCACTCTGTCTTTCATCACACCGAGGAACTCCTTATGGCTCAGACAGTTGTCCCCATCCAGGTCAAAGATCTTAAAAACTGTGTCCAGAACATTCTCTGAAAGGTCGTGACCTGTTGCTATCTTCACTGCTCGCTTAAACTCAGCTATGAAGAAAAGATTGAGGGAAAGTGCTACACATTTTAGTTACTCAATACATACAATTTTGACCTGTCAAGAAATGCACTAAGAAATGCACAGGACAATGGACAATGTCTCCGTTCCCTCCTTCAGGGAGCGATGGTTACATACAGTTGTGTTCAAAATAATAGTAGTGTTTTTTAAAACGTGAGTAAAGCTCAGAATTCTTATAATATTTTTATTTCCATTTATTGGGAACACTGCACATTATATTTTACATCAAAACATGAAATATAAAAAACAATCAATATTTTAATTACTTTACAGAAACTTATATTGGGCTGTTCAAAAAAATAGCAGTGTCTGCCTTTTTCAAGACAAACTCAAATTTTTACTTCATAAACTGAAAAAACTTTAAGATTTAGCTTTCCCGTAAATCACTAAACTAATATTTAGTTGAATAACCATTTTTTGTAGGAACTGCTTCACATCTGTGCTGCATAGATGATTTGACAATTCCTCTGCTTGCCTCAGAAACAGCATTTTTGATGTCACCCCACAAGTTTTCTATTGGGTTAAGGTCCAGGGATTGGGCTGGCCACTCCGTAGCCTTAAATTTGTTGGTCTGGAACCTAGATGCTGCTCGCCTACTGGTGTGTTTGGGGTCAGTGTCTTGTTGAAACACCCATTTCAAGGGCATTTCCTCTTTAGCATTAAAGAGGACTAGGATAGCATTAAGACAATGACCCCAAACACACCAATAAGCGAGCAGCACCTTGGTTCCAGACCAACAAAATCAAGGTTATGGAGTGGCCAGCCCAATCCCTGGACCTTAACCCAATAGAAAACTTGTGGGGTGACATCAAAAATGCTGTTTCTGAGGCAAACAGAGGAATTGTCAAATCAACCATGGCTGGAATACCAAGAGCCAGAAGTTGGTTGACTTCATGCAGCACAGATGTGAAGCAGTTCCTAAAAACAGTGATTATTTAACTAAATATTAGTTTAGTGATTCACAGGAAAGCTAAGTTTTTTTTTCAGTTTATGAAGTAGATATTTGAGTTTGTATTGAAAAAGGCAGACACTGCTATTTTTTTGAACAGCCCAATATAATTTTTTCTGTAATTTTCTCTAAAGTAATTAAAATATTGATCGTTTTTCTTCATGTTTTGATGTAAAAATATAATGTGCAGTGTTCCCAATAAATGGAAATAAAAATCTTATAATAATTCTGAGCTTTACTCACGTTTTAAAAAACACTACTGTTATTTTGAACACAACTGTATGTAACCGAGACGTTCCCTTTGAGTCAGTCACTATGACCTTAAGTCATTGACTGATGTCATGGGGTCCCTATGGAAAAAGGTTTGGGGGCGGAGCACACAGGTTTTCTGGCCCGTGCGAGAAGAATCTTACTAGAGTGAGGGGAACATGGTGGAAGAACCGTGGAAAAGAATGCCAGGCCCAAGGAGAGTGAAGGAAGCCCTACATCGAGCACAGCTCAAGCTACTCTGCTTGGGTCGAACTATGGGGCAGCAGAGGAGCCAGATGTAACCTGTTGGAAACACTGGAATGTAGGACTTGGATCCCGAAGGAATGGCACTGCAAGCTGACACCTGCCCCGGCCTCCCGGAATTGATAATACCCAAAACACAGGAGGCCACGGGATCCATGCGAAGATTGTAGAATCTGGCAAAGGTGTTGGGAGTCGCACAACCCACAGCTCGGCAGATGTCGGCTAGGAAAAGCAAAGAGAATATGGGACACAGCAACTCAATTGTCACATATGGGCACATATCTAGGTCTTGGTCTCAGGAAAACGTGAGAGTATGCGGACCGAATTCAGCAAACAAATATCCTCTTCATCAAGAAGGGATTATGGGAAAAGGGATTAGGTCCGATCTGGTCGGATTCAACCTTCTCCCACCCCAGAGGAACCTGACGATCAGATGATGCCTTCCCAAGGAAAGCCTAACCACCGCATCATGGTAAGCCGCGAAAAAAAAACTCCCGCAAAATGGATTTATCTTAAAATTAATTTAAGAAAAACAAATATTCTGTTATTTATCTACTGCACAAAAGCAACAAGAAAGAATAAAGTAAAAACAATTTACAGGCACAAGTTCAGAAGCAAACTTTTGCATGGTTTATGACTATAGACCCACACCGAGACACAATGTCTGAAGAGCATGACACAGATGGAAGCTAAGTTGTACTTGTTTTTTTTACATTGCTGAAGGCTCAGGCAGCATAGCGTCCGGGAGGTGAGACAGGCTGTTGGGAAAAGCACACACCAGCTTTCCCCCTTCTCACGGTGGCAAATTGACACCATGAACCTGAATGTGAGGAAGCAGCGACATCAAAAAAGATGGCACTCGGCCCTCCACTAATGCTGGGGGCGCAATTGTTGGAGTCCCCCGAAGAACAATTTTCCTCATCTCTGGGCAGCCGGAGTTGAGACGGCTTAGCCCCTCGCCGATGGCTGGCTCTACGCTCATGCTGAGCTGTTACCTCCTCCAGAGCTGTCGGGGGTGGAGCAGGTGTAGAAACCGTCGGGGGGGGGGCCCCATCAGCGATGGGCAGATGGAGGTGCGGCGCCTGGCATCTTGGAATCACACCGGGGCAAAATGTATTTGATGGCCTCCTTGTGATGGCCGAGGTTCTCGACAGTGTCGTCGAAGAAGCCAACCTGGGAGACAGGTGCGTCAAGAAAGCAGAAGTTGACGATTGCCCCTCCTCTGATGCAGCGAGAGACATCTCATCCTCTTCTGGAGCACCAAAAGAAGATGGTGGGTTCGCCGCGGGACGAACTGGCCTTCGTTTGGAAACTCCATTGGGTCACGGGTCGGGGGGTCAGGAGCTCGTGGGGATTTACCCAGCGGGTTATTCCTGATGGTCACCCTGAGGTCTGCCAAGCCGCTAGCCAAAGCAGCCAAGGAGCCTTTACAGCCTGCCAAACTGGAAGGGGTAGAGGACGAAGTTAGCCTTCTAATGAAAGAAAGCCACGACCTAAGCAAAGCCATGGTCATATGCTCAAGTGCATGAGCCATCTACGGAGGCTGTCTCAGCACTACTGAGACCGAGACAAGTGAGACAGCGATCATGGCCATCATCAGAGATAAGGAAACTCCCACACCCAGAAGCATACTGTCGAAAAGACAGCCCGGAGGACATGCTTTAGCGACCATGCAGATGTTTGGAAATTTTGCTCTTTTAGATAGGACTGCCAAGTGGAGGACCGCCGCCTATTTGCCCAGTGCAGTCTCTCCACTGTATGCAGGTAAACGCTCTAACCAGGATCTTCTCCACAGCAAAGGAAAACTACTCCAACTTCAAACTAATCAGCTCCGAAGTAGAAAGCTAATGATGGTTTCATGCTGCCATCTTATATACCCATATGTGTGGTGGAGTGGCTTGGCATGCAAAAACTACTGGCCAATTCCCATTGGCGTTTTCTCCAAAGATCAGAGTGGATTGGTCTCCCAGGTGGGACCCCATGATGTCAGTCAATAACGTAACGTCATAGTGACTGGCTGAAAGGGAATCGATAATTCATTGTTAAAAGTTAATAACTACTGGCATCCAGATTAGTCTTACCCATTCCTATTGGCCTGTTGGCATCATTAATCATTTTGACTGAGAAGGCAAAATCCTCCAGATTGTTGGTAAAAAGACAGAATACTTTAAATTCATCAAAGGTGATGCTCTGAAAAACATACCAGTATAGACAGACAGACAGATACATAGATAGTCAGAAATGTGAAAATATAAGAATGAAATTATAATACTGCTACAGGATGATATGAACATGCAGTTTTAACATTTTAACAGTTCTGCTTATGGCGATAACATTTACTTTTCATATTACATTCCGATTTAAATGTACAATATAAATTCAACAAACCATACTTTTCAATTGATATAATTTCAGCCAGGTGATGGTTTTCAAAATAAATGGCACCTGGCAAACAGGTTAAAAAGGCTCCACAGTGACATTACATTTCTACTCTAGAAATATGACTGATGGAGAGCTGCATAGAGCACTTTTTTCATCTATGATGGATATCTCTAAAGAGTCACCACTAGTCTCCCAGCCACTTACTAGTTATATATAGAATCTATTCATCTCAAACTAGAAATAATGACCTAAGATCAGTCTTTATCCAAGTCGGTTTGGGTTTAAAAGCAGAAATGCTAATAATATTTAGGACTATCCGTGTTTAAAAGATGTTACCTGTCCAGTGGGGATTCTTTTTCTCATGTTTTCCCAGTATGCCTCATTGTTCTCTTCATTGGTGTAATGAAGCAGCCATTCAGCAAAGTCCTCTCGCCTCATGGTCTTCATCCCGTTAGAAAACCGTAGGAACTCGACTTCTTGCACTTCTGCCTGCAGGTCTTCCATAAACCTACACCAAACCAAATTAAATCCTTGTAATTCATCTCTCAAGGCTAAATAAAGTTAAAACACATGATAGTGTTGTAAGCAGAGAGCTAGTTTACTTTGAATAATGTTCACATAAATCTATAGATTTTCTTATTTTTTATTGATTCTGTTTTTTTTATTGATTATTATGTCCAGTGTTGGGGAAAGTTACTTTTAAAAGTAATGCATTACAATATTGCGTTACTCCCTAAAAAAGTAACTAATGATGTTACTTAGTTACTTTTGATGGAAAGTAATGAGTTACGTTACTTTTGCATTACTTTTTAAATAAGAGCAGAGCTTGAGTGTTTTGTTTTTAATATAAGAAGTTCTGTATGTAAAAGCACACCAAAAAGTGTCACAAATAAACCTCAGGCTGAAGAAAAAGTTAATTCACATCTGTAGTATACAGAAGAAAGTTCAATACTCTTCAGAAATAAAAAAAACAATGAAGCAGTCATTTTTCTTGTAAGTATGGTTGAACTGTATCATCAAAGGTCAGCAGACATTGGTTAATAAAATGGGATTAGATACATTTGTGTAATTTAATTGCAGGTTTGCTTCATATTCTGAGTTTCTTTTAATTCATTTTGATGAATACTTAATTTGTTTTTTGAGAGTGAGATGAATTAATGCACATTCACATTTAGTCTAGATCTACTCTGTATTCACACACTGCGGACAATCCCTCTGTATTTCTGATGTCAGGAGTCAGGAGACTTGTCAGTCAATAGATAAAAACCAAAGTAACTGGCGTTACATTTTTGAAAAAGTAACTCAGTTATATTACTATAAAATTAAAAAGTAATGCATTACTTTACTAGTTACTTGGAAAAGGTTATATTATAAAGTAACTTGCGTTACTTGTAATGCGTTACCCCAACACTGATTGTCTAACTTTAATAAAAAACAATGTATTATAACAATACTATTAATTAAGCTATTTTATGCTACTTTTGTAGCATACAAGAACAAATTATTTTGTTTATATCATACAGACACTAAAATATTAAACACAGGCAGTATTTACCTGCAGAAATCTTTGTACTGGAGTTTATTCTTGCCATTTTTCCCAAAAAAGAACACCTGTAGAGTAGTGTTAACCTCATCAGCACTGTCCGGAAGCTGTGAATAAGCAAAGCTATTCAGTACAACCACAAAAATATTGAATACAACAGAACTCCAATATAAAACACAACTAGGCCACATCAATAAATAATATAACATATTCTAAATATGTTAGTAAATGTACTCCACCTCTGTCCCATTCTGTTTTAGAAGCTCTTTCCTCCGTCTTATTATTTTCTTCAGCTTCCAAAAAGAGAATGTAGTTAGTAGACTGCTGGTAAAAGAAGTCACATTCAAAAAAACTGACTCTCATTCACTCTTGTTCCTTTGAATTCTATTTAAATAACTTTTTTGCAGCTTCACTGAATCTACTGGATTTGACCACATGGCAAACTGATACATGTGAAGACTTTAAATTTATCCAACGTTTTTCTTTTGCTGCTATCATGCAACAATCATGCATCAGTCATTCCCACATACCTGTTGCACACCGGTCTCATCTCATGCCAGCATTATTAGAAACAAAAAGCAGACAGACCCTAATGACCACAATACTTACAATCCATAGCATTTAAAATCCACTCAAGAGAACTTTTTAAGTTCTGCATATATCTGCATATAATTGTATTCATTTACAAGTGTTTTTAAACAACAGTTGCCCATTTAAGTTTGAGTGTGAAGGCAACATTGTGTCATAATCCAATTTGAAAAGACATTCCATACCTTTTGAAACTCCTTCTTGTCCACATGCTCATTGCCATCAATATCAAGCATTTTGAAAGCAATATGAAATCCTGTTTGAGGTTCTGGAATCACAGTGCAGTTAAACTGAGTAAAAGCAATGGATACCGGCTTCCTGAAAAAATCTGTGACCCCCCCCAAGTGAGCCAAATAATCCCCACAACACATACACAAGTGGTAAATTGATATAGAAAGAAAATGAATTAGATGTTTTGGTGTATTGCAAATTAAATATCATTATTATGTAATATTAAATATGTCAATATCACTAATATTACTGTGGTTTAATTTTTGATGCTAAGGTTAAGTTTCATAGCAAGCACTGAGTGAACATGCACATGTACAATATGCAATTTTTTTTGCATTTGTCACTAGTTAGAAAAACATTTAACATGCACAACTGGAATGATATTACTAAACATTTGCTTTGATGTAAAGACATTCTCTGATTTCTGTTCTATCTTTATTTTTTTTTTCTCCAAAAAAGTCCACAAAGTTCTAATTCAAACTAGAACATAAGCATATGCTGTATGTTTAATATTACATGCAACCAGTAAGCAAAATGATGCATTCATTCACAGCAGCCAGTCAGTCTTTCTTATCACATTTCAGTTCAGACTGCAGTCTGAACCAAAATGAAATTTTCCATGATTCTGTGGATTCAGAAGTGATGCAGCACAGTGCAGATGCATTTTGATACAAGTGACAAAGAATCAAAACTCAGGAATGTCACCAAAAATGCTAATTGCTAAGTACAAAAATCAAGCGACTTTTGTGTCTCTTTTTGGCTACAAACGCCTAAGGCAAAAACATGTTTCCATCCGATTTTTGAGATTATCATTCTGGATTGGCACTGACAGGACACAATGTATGAAATTATCTAAAAATGTGAGGAAATACTTACTTGTAAGAATAGTGAGGAGAAACAGGTACTCTGTGTAGGAGATCAGCCCTAAAACAATTGTTCAGGAAACGTATTATTAATGCAATTAAAATTCTATGTCAAATTATGCAAAATATACTAGCATTTTCAAAACAAAGTTTTCATTATGGCACTTCCTTAATGAGAGGAAGTTGGCAAACACAAACAGGTACTTTACTAAGTAAGGTGAGCTTGGACATACGTGAGGCAAGTGTTTGCTTAACACTTACCTTTGTCTCCAATTCCTCTAAACATGTTAGTTCCTGCCTCAGCCCTGGAAGCCATCCATATCATATCGTCCACATCCTATCCATAGACCAAACAGATATTAGACAAAGCTTTGACTGTTTTAGTGAGATATCCAGTAGAATCACACATCATACATGTTCATATAATAACAATATTCATTCAGAACAAGTTTCTTTATGTTTTATGTTGTAACATTCATGTTACAAACTCAACTTACTGCTTTAGTCAGTATCTTTTTCTGTAGCTTGCCTGTAAAATAGAAAGCTTAAGGTTTGCTTAACAGTACTTTGCAGCATAGTGAAAATCAACAGAAAAATAGCTTTGAGGCCTGTAGTGGTGTTCGAAGAGCTCTTGGACTGCATTACGCCCACTTAACGAATACAAGGCCTAACATGCAGAGGTGATTACTGCCAGATAAACAGCATTTTCACTCAGATGCACATTCAAACTAGAAACATGCTTATATAAATAAGAATGTGAGAAGAACGTACATGTCAGCATTTTATCGTCTTTGTGATGACTGGTCTCACGCTGCAAGATTGCTTTGGTAAGATGCAAGTTATGAGAATTTTGTTGATAACAGCCCTCATAAGGAGTTTGCATTTACATAAAATCAAATGTGGCTAACCCTTTATTTTACAGTGTCCTTGTTACATGTACTTACTATAGAAATTATGCATGATTACATGCAACTCTAAACAAAACCCTAACCATATTGTGAGTACATGTTGTTTATTAATATTAATTACCTAGTTGTGTACAATTACACTGCCAAAAGGACACCTTAAAATAAAGTGTAACACAAACGTCAAATAAAATAAGAAATGCAAGCACAATATCACATAATAATTTATACATAACACTGCCTCCCTAGTGTATGTTTTGAATGTTTTCACATCAATATTGTGGCATGTCACTTACGATCCACATTCTCCATCAGGACTGAATGGAGGAAGTCTCTGGGTGTCATGTATGGCTCCTCTTCATAGATCATGGAGGCAAACTGGTTAAACCGTAGGCGTCTCATGGACACTTGTGGTACTGTGATTTCCTTCTGTACAGATTTACAAAAATGGAGAGAAAGAGCAGATGAGCAATGCACCTATATTTTATTTAGAGCTAGACTTGGACTCATTAAAAACATTAAAATTATGAAATTATGAAAATTATGAAATAATGTCAAAATTGGAAAGATCGGTCAACTTCATTTTAAACAAAAAGCTGGGGACAATTTTATGACTAAGCACAAGGCAAGAAGGAGAGCAATTAACTAAAATGCAACAAACAAGAAAAAAAAATCACTAAATAATATAAAATATAAATATTAGGTGAAAAACTTTAAACAAATTTGAAAGGCTGTCTTTACAAATGATGAAAATAATTAAGATAACTAAATTTGAAACTAAAAGTTCAGTTAAATGTAACAAAATTGCACATAAGACTCTAAAACTTAAAATGTAAAATATGCATATAAAATTAATTTCAAATATCAATAAATACTATAACAGTACATAAATACTACAAATCGCCAAACGTGGACTTCTTGTATTTAAAATATGCTTTTCTTCAACAAAGGTTTACAATGAATAAAACACCTGTTATCATCAGATTAGATTACCTTTAATAAGTTTAAGCTATTTACTGAAAAGTATTATGTGGTCATGGATAATTACTTCAATAATTAACTCCCATCTCTCGTTGTAATATCTTATTGCTTCAATTATTCTGTAGATTTTCCAGATATAACCACATAATAACCCATTAATCATGCATTTAATTGTAATCTAGTTGCCACATAGTAGCAACAGTTTGCTATGACACGATACAGACAGAGCTCCACCTACAATGTGATAGCAACCGCGACACTGTCCAAACTATTTCAAATATGTGTACATAAACAAACACTTGCAACAATAAGACATCAGCTCTTACTTTACCGAGACTCCACATAGGCTACTGTTTAGACATACTTCAACAAAACATGAGCAAATCCTAAAAAAAATATTTTAATATTTTAACTTCAACGGATGACCGTATCAACACAGTGACTCCGCGAACAAACAGACGACATGACAGTGCAACTGTTAAGTATTTAACTTCACGGACAACATGGCATTTGAAGTGGTTGAGAAGTCATTGAAAAAGATGTCTCTATTTAGAGAAGTTTGCTTACCTTCGCGTCCTCCGCGTACACGATGTGTGGCCAGAGTCTCCATCGCGGTTCATTTCTAAAGTGAATCAATCCGCCTGCTACAACAGAGCCCAGAAGACCTGCTCCAACCACACGAGCATGCCCTGTATTTCTGAGAGGCCAGAAACGTCTTACTGTATTCCGCAAACGAGCGCCTAACCTGGCCCAAGTCGCCATTATTCCACGGGAAGTTTTTTATCAGTGAAGAGTGAAGTTAGAGTGATAAGACGCTGCGGCTCTGGCGCCCCCATCAGACTGACAGAAGATCTACACTTTCACAGTTAATGAAAACACTAAACAGACTAGTTGTACAGGTTAATTAAACATTGCTTAAGTTGTAATCTTTTCCAGTCATATAGTCATTTGTTGCCACGCCGTGTGTATTCTTACGTAACGAAGCATGAGGTCTTCTTCAGTTTAGTGTAGGGAAGTGATGTTAGTAATGTTATTTACTTATTTTTTTATTTATTTTAAATGTCTATGACATATAAAGTCGTCCGAAGATTACTTATCAACAAGGATAGGACAAGGTAAACACATTCTGAGACAAAGAACAGCAGCTTATAGGTGAGAGAGCAGGTACACACCCTTAACTCACCCTTAACTCACCCTTAACTCACCCTTTACTCACCCTTGACAGCACACAATACAATTAAAAAAAAAATCTTTTATTAAGTGATTATTTCTAATTATCTTGCATTATTTAAGCAAAACATGTATATAAAATATAAAACTGTCGAATAAGTAAGTTCACATTGTTCTTATTCACATTTG
>JAUMHI010000040.1:8773083-8783731 GCA_032359435.1 Enteromius unitaeniatus | reverse complement strand
CATTATTTAAGCAAAACATGTATATAAAATATAAAACTGTCGAATAAGTAAGTTCACATTGTTCTTATTCACATTTGTTTTACTTTAAAATAAAACTTGTGTTAATAATATACAAAACGAAAGAATGTATTTCATTGTCGTGTCAATATAAAGTTGATACACTTAGTAAATGAAATGCCTCACTCAGCCATACTTGTGTTTATATTAATATTATAAAAAATAAGAAACGCTTGTCATTTTTACTCTGAATTACACTGCATTTCCCACAAGCCTTTGCGACATGGGCGTGTTCCTTAATGTCGTCTCCGCTGCCCGTAAGTTGAAGAATGAGCCAGTGAGAGAAAAGGACTGCGAATCACACAGAAGAATCTGTTTTAATTAGCATGAAATATGTTCGTTTGAAAGGATTTCGAGACTTCGTACGTGTGTACATGTGTAGGGTTGTTACAGGCGGTTACAGACCTCCGAAAGCTGTTGGTCCATGTTTAATAACTGATTGATGTGAGGCTCATCCGCTAGTCGGTTAGCAAAGCGCCTTTGCCGCTGCGATGACGGAAACTTGAGCAGCTCAAAGGAAACACTCATCCAGCTCTATAGACCATCCAAACACAGTGAGTTTGACTTTAAGATATACATTTGGAGCAACGGTGATATGGTACTGCTTTGCTAAATCCCAAAACTGCCGGTTTTATTAGCGGCTCAACTGCTAACGTACTAGCTGAACAGATTTATTACTTTGTTTGGGTCTTTCTTTGTTGCTTGCAGAGGTCTTGTATGTAAAAAATAACTAATATGCATACGATTAATACGGACAAACTGCCCATTTCCCTATTGTATAGCAGTGTTAACTGTTGTTTTTCTGTCTGGGCTGTTGTCTGCAACATGGTCTGGTATATGTATAGTGAGTTATGAAATCTCTCTTTCTCTCTTTTTCAGGGATCCCTGTGCCAGGCAACAAAATGCAGACCATAAAGTGTGTTGTTGTTGGTGATGGTGCAGTGGGAAAGACCTGCCTGTTAATCTCATACACTACTAATGCCTTCCCAGACGAGTACATTCCTACAGTTTTCGACAACTACAGCACTCAAACCTGCGTGGATGGCCGTGCCGTCAGCCTCAACCTGTGGGACACGGCCGGTCAGGAGGAGTACGACCGCCTGCGAACCCTCTCTTACCCGCAGACACATGTCTTCATCATCTGTTTCTCTGTGGCCAGCCCTTCCTCTCACGCCAATGTCCGACATAAATGGCACCCGGAGGTGTGCCACCACTGTCCAGGTGTGCCTGTGTTGCTGGTGGGCACTAAGAGAGACCTGCGGGGGGACAAGGAGACCCTGGAGAAGCTGAAAGAGCAGGGGATGAGTCCAACCACTCCACAGCAGGGCAGCGCGTTGGCCCGCAGCATTGGTGCTGTGCGATATCTGGAGTGCTCGGCCCTTCTGCAGGAGGGCGTCAGAGAGGTCTTCAATGAAGCTGTCAGGGCCGTTCTCTACCCTAATGCCAAGAAGCACAGCAAGAAATGTGTGCTGTTATAACTTCGTGTGCATGAGAGAGATTTTATGAAGGGTGGAATATCAGTTAGTCATGTGATTGTCTCTGCAAATGTGTGTTGCTGTCACTTTTTGTTCATATCTCTACACTACAGTTAGCAATAGGTGCACAGACTGTTAATGAGGAAGACTGAGGCTGTGTTTTGTGTATTTGTGTTTCAACTTCCCATACGTATTCAAGACAGAAATATGGTGTTGTTATCTAAAGTCAGGCAGACCGAGGCAGTGGAGTGGATTTGTCTGAAGGACTAACAGGCATTGACAATGTCTGCCTTCTTAAAGGGCCTTAAAACCCCAGCATTTTTTTTTTATTCACTCAGAGGATATTTCATGCACCAAAGTGTAAATTCAGTCTAAATTCAGGTTAGATGTCTTTTGAAGATGCTGTCTTTTCCTTCCCGCATCAGTAACACAATTATCAGGGCTCATGATTCAACTGATATGCGTGGTATTTTAATGTGAGACCCTAAGACTTGATGACCTACACTTACCACGACATGCCATTTTTCTTGTATTGTTGCCTTTGTAGAGTCGATAGACTTTTAAATCAGGAAGTGCTGTGGAATCCCAGCGTGCCTTTTGTGCTTGGCCTCTTCTCTGACATCTCATAAACTCCTTCCTCTCTGCTCATTTCATCTAGGGTGCTACTTTGGGTGCCAGTTGACATTTATTGCTGGAAAGGACTGTTGAAAGTTTACAGAGAGCTGTTGTAGCTCACCTGCCTTCTATTAGAGTTGTAAATGAAGGGATATAGTGCTGTTTTATAACACTCTTGAGGTAGAAATGAAGATCTTTGTATTCGGCCCACTGTGCCTGATTCCTCACAATTTGCAACCCTGTTTTTGAAACTGAAGTGCCGCTAGTATTTTGTATTTGTATTTTAACATGAATGTTGATCCACTCCAATGAAGTGCCCTAAAAAGAAGTGACCGACGAGAAAAACACTCTGGCTTTCATCTCCGTTACAATGAAACATTCAAACTAGTTAATGTGCACAAACATTCAGGTTTACACTTCATTTGGGTCCACACTTACATTTTATATATTGAATGTCTACTTTTTATATGATAAACTTAAGTGTTTTTTTTTTCAACAGTTTTGTCTTTAGGACATCAATAACACACCAAAATTGGATCTCTTTTTTTTTTTTTAATTAAAGCTGTTTTTATTTTTTGAAACTGTCATTATTTTAAGAATATACCTCCACTTGCATGAGAAAATAAATCAGTTTTAAAGTGAAACAATGGTTGGCTCCTGTTCTTTGACCTCAAATTGTTCATGACATAAACATAAACACACAGAGAAAGAGGGAATAAGAGAGCAAGTGGGAGAAAGAAAGAACAGCTGCATCTCTGACATTCTTCACAATGCTTTCACAGAAAACAAAACATCAGCTGTGTATGTGTGATTTGTGTTGAGGCATTGTTCTTAGACTAATGATCTAATGTTTAGGTCTGAATGCTTAACATTTGTTTTAGGACAGGAAGTGTTTTACTAGTAAGTAGGGGTTGGTACCGAGTTCATTTCACGTTCGTGGATGATGTAACCTTAAGGTGTTTTATCTCTTCCCACCAAGATATAAAAAAAGCTGTGAAATGATATTTGTATTAGTATGTTTAGTGATAAAGTTGCAAATCACTTATATTCTTATATAGTTAGTTTACGAGCTGGAAGTAAACTATGCCACCAATATTTATTAAAAATATTATGTGCATACTATAAGAATGATAAATCTTGAATTTGTAAATAAAGTCTTTAAAAATACATGTAAGTAAAGTTATAAAAGGATTTTTAAAAATATTGCACGATTCGTTAATATTTTGAATGTTACTGTTTTTTATTTTAAATAAAAATCTTATGATCATACAAATGCAAATTAAACATTTATCATTTTAATATGTTATTAGTAGTTATTAAGTTATTAGTAGTTTGTTACTATACAGTTTATTGCTTCACTTTTGAAACAATTGCTTTTCATGTTTTAACTGTGCCACAAGATGTCTTTTGCTTAAGAACATGAAAATATTCAAGATTGAAAATTGTTACAGCCAACATTCTTCGATGGTATTTGCAAAATAATCCATACCGTGGGGGAAAAAAAACTTGAATACAGTAATCCCATGATATTTCATTCATTAAAAAGTGCATTTCTCAGCCTGGAGCCAGTTACATAAACTTTGCCTATGTTTGTTAACACAGTGTTTTAATATACAGTCTGACCTATTAGTAGCCAGAGAGTAATCATTTTTTTTTAGTTTTTTTTTTAGACTGGTTTACGTTTTTACGAAAAAAAACTTTAAACTTTGTGCAACAAACCCCTGCTTTTGCCATGTTCAATGTTTTGTGGCTGCATAGACCAGCAGGGGGAGCCAATCAAACTCCGAACAAAACAAACAGAAACAAAACGCGCACATCTCAGCTCAGCTGCCACTGCCCGCACATTCAGCAGCAGTAGCTCATTCCTTGCAAAAGGAGTTTGAGTTTTCTTTGTATCTGCATTAACCAAACTAAGCTTGCGTATAATATTTTTCAAAGCGACTAAGTTTAGCATTCATGCCTCCGCGCGTTCCCTTTCAGCTATCTGCTAACGGCTAATCTACCGGGGTCAGGGAGTTCCTCCTTCGGTAAGATTCTCACTCGATTCCGAGGTTCCAGAGGCCTTCGAAGTAACAGCAACAGAGGAGCAGGTACGTGCTCTAAAACAACATGATAATAACAGTCTTGAAATGTGTACACACGTGAAATAAGACGAGAGAGAGGAAGGCGTGAGAGTGTAACGTTAAACACCGCCTCTTTTTTTATTGCTGAGAGTTAACGTTACAGCTTGTGTTGTCATCAGAAGATTACGCTTATTACAATAATTTCTAAATAAACTGTGATGTACTTTTCAGAAACTCATTTATACCTCTAGATTATTCTATATTAGGCAAAAAACCCAAATCTGAAAGGTTGCAGGTTTGACTCCCAAAGGGAGAGTTCAAAAAAGGTGACTGCTAAATGACTCCTAACTGAGCCAGGATTATAATATCCATGAATGTTTGGTGGGTTGGTGATATGTTGTTGTTTTTGTGTGTGTAGAATGTCAGACTCAGACAGTGATGAAGACCAGGACAGGCCCTTCCACCTAACAGGGTTTCTCTTTGGAAACATAAATGAGAATGGACAGCTGGAAGATGACAGTGTGCTGGATACGGTAAGAGACTAGATCCCTGCTCATGACGCAGTAAATGAATAACTTAAAATTGTCATGAAATGGAAAGTTCCCGTATCTGTTTTCAAAAGTGTTTATTAATCTTATTGTGATTGATTCATTTATAAAAAACATTTAGTTTTTACCTTTCTTATTTTAATTTTTAATCAAAATGTTACGACTCAATCTCCCAGTGTTTTTGTGCCGAAAGTTTTTAGTGGAGAGAGACTAAGAAGGAATTATGAATACATGCTTGTCAACTGTCACATTCTCTTTATCAGGAGTCAAAAAAGCATCTGGCTGGGCTGGGCTCTCTGGGTTTGGGTTCACTTATTACAGAGATCACAGCCAGTGAAGACGACACGGCTGAGCAAGAACAAGACCAAGGCAACACTGATTCAGAGGGTCTGTTTATGTTTCTGTCATTTGGAAAACTTTGTGTCAGATTTGTGCATTTGGGGGAGACGTGATAAAATAACCTGACTTTGTGAGCTATTTGTGTGTGTGTGATATAGGATGGGTAAGGAGCACAGATGATGCTGTGGATTACTCTGATATCAGTGAAGTTGCAGAAGATGAAACCCGCAAATACAGACAGGCCATGGGCAACCTACAGCCATCCAGGAGAACAGGTATACAACTGGTGCAGAATGCACTAAAGTATATGCACAACTTCATTGCTGACATGTGTGTATTTTGGTGTGCAGACGAAGAGGAAGATTACGATGCTGATTGTGAAGATGTTGATGCCAAACTCATGCCGCCTCCCCCTCCCCCTAGTCAGCCAACCCTTGCCAAAAAAGAAGACACGGCTATTCAAAACAGCAGTGGTAACTGAGGCTTGTGATTGATAAGAATTCAGTCTAAATTTTGTGTCTGCTGTTCTTATTTCATTTTGTAATTTTTAGTGACAGATGAAGGTGATGGCATTATTCTACCTTCCATCATTGCTCCATCGTCAGTGGGTGATAAGGTTGATTTCAGCAGTTCATCAGATAGCGAGAGTGAGAGCGATCGACCATCTCAGGGTTCAGGCACAGGTGGACAGACAGGGTGTCTTACCCTTCCTCTTGCGGGCATTATGCAGAAAGATGCTGCTAAAGCCCTGCCTGGAGTTACAGAGTTGTTCCCTGAGTTCAGGCCCGGAAGGGTAAATGTTACAAACTATCCCTTAAAAATAACCCTGCATTCTACTATTCGTTTGGTTGCAGTGTATTAATGTTTTGGTTCTGTTAGGTGTTGCGGTTCTTGCGGTTGTTTGGTCCTGGTAAGACCATGCCATCTGTATGGCGAAGTGCTCGCAGAAAACGGAAACGAAAGCAGAGAGAGCCACAGTCAGACATGGCTACAGGGGACAATGAATCACAGCCATCAGAGCCAGGTGCTAAGAAAAAGTCAGGATGGGACTATGAGTATGCACCACCTCCACCACTGGAGCAGTGTTTGTCTGATGATGAGGTAAACCAGACATGTGCAACATTTCATGTCCACTTGGCTGCTTCAGAAAATATGTGACCCTGGACCACAAAACCAGTCTTAGGTCGCTGGGGTTTATTTGTAGCGATATCCAAAAATACATTGAATGGGTCAAAATTATAGATTTTTTTTTTATGCCAAAAATCATTAGGAAATTAAGTAAAGATCGTGTTCCATGAAGATTTTTTATAAAATTCCTACTGTAAACATGTAAAAATGTCATTTTTGATTAGTAAAATGCATTGATAAGATGTTCATTTGGACAACTTTAAAGGAGATTTGCTCAGTATTTTAATTTTTTTAAATGTAAATTTTTTTCCGATTCCACATTTTCAAATAGATGTATCTCGGCCAAATATTGTCCTATCCTAACAAACCATGAGTCAATAGAAAGCTTATTTATTGAGCTTTCATATGATCAGTTTTGTAAAATTTTACCTTATGACTCGTTTTGTGGTCCAGGGTCACAAATGCCTATATTATGATGGGATTAGAAAGAAATCTATGAACACTCACAAGAGCACTCTGCTTGTCTTTCTGTAGATTACCATGATGGCTCCGGTGGAGTCTAAGTTCCTGCAAGTGTCTGGTGAAGGTGATAAGGTGTCTGAGGTAAGGCCAAAGGTGGCTGAGTGGCGTTATGGTCCAGCACAGCTTTGGTACGACATGCTTGGTGTTGCAGAGGATGGCAGTGGCTTCCATTATGGGTTTAAACTCAGAGAGGACCAAAAGCAAGACACTACAGAAACAGCAGCTAAAACTGCAAACCCTCCAGCTGCTGAACCAGTCAGTGAGGAGGAACCACCCCAAGAAGCACATTCTGAGGTCAGTGATGTTTTTGGCAAGTAAAACTAAATCTATTAAAATAGTTTTTATGATTTGAAACAAATCTAAAATAAAATAGAAAACTGAAACAAAAACTAGAAACGTGGTCTTGGAAAGTAACTGGAAAAAACCTAAAGCTAAATAGATGTATTCTGAATAGGAAATAAAATACAGAAAGAGAAATTAATTTGAAATAATATTCATTGTAGTAATATTATAAAGATAACGTTAGTTGAAGTCTGTCTGTTGCCATTTTATCCTTTGCTGTAGTAATTCACCGCCCTGATCCGTGTGAGACACGATAAAAATGTTTGACTTCTTATAAACGGTTGGAAAAAAAACACTGCCATTAAGAGCAGAGAAGAGCAAGAACAATTTTTTATATAACTCTTTAGGGTGATTAAAACATGGGCTAACTTTTAATTTAACTTTTTGGGTGAACTAATCCTTTAGTTCACAGTCAAATTAAAGGCACATTAAGTTGTAATAGTTTGTAAATGTTTTTATCTGTGTGCATTAGCAGGAGGATGAGGCATCTCCAGTGCAGGATGAGTTGTTTTTAATGGTGACCCAGCTGCAGTGGGAGGATGATATCATCTGGAATGGAGAGGATGTGAAACACAAGGGCACTAAAACTCAGCGTGCCAGTCTGGCTGGGTGGCTGCCTACTAGCATGACCCGCAACGCCAATGCTTACAACGCTCAGCAGGGTGAGAGAACATAGCCGTAATGCACCAATAAGCAGAGATGGTCATACTGACAGTGCATGATACAAAAAGATTCATTCATAGACATGCCCTCAATAGGCCGTGTAATGAATTTAATCGTGTTTTCCAGGTCTAAGTCGCAGTAATTCTCTGTTGGTTCCACCAACCCCACCACCTTTGGTCAAAACTCCATCAATATCAGGCTCTAAGAGGGAGAAACATAATCATGATCATCAAGGTACTGTCCTCTTTTGTTCATTGGGTCATTTTTAAAGATTGTTAGATTCTGTCAGGTAAATGTGGGGCATATCCACTCTAAGAATAAAACAATTTGTGTCTTCTAACAGCTGCTCATGAGGATGACACCCCCTGGTTCTCCATATTCCCAATTGATAATGAGGAGCTTGTTTATGGCCGTTGGGAAGACAACATAATCTGGGATGACCAGAGCATGGACTGCCTCCCTTCTCCTCCCATTCTCACCCTTGATCCCAATGACGAAAACATTATACTCGGTATTATGTGACATTTTATACCTATTTCAGTTCTGTCTTTACAGCAGTGGTTCTGAACCTTTTTGTGTCCAAGGCCCCCTACTGTTTACAACAATATTTGTTGCCATGTAATTATTAATATTATTTTTTACATATGTAATTAACAAAAATCACACTTTAAAATAGTGCTGCACGATTAATCATATCGCAATCGCCATGTCAGCCTGTGCGATTACATTACAGCAGATGTTGCGATTTATATTAAATAAACAAATGCATTCACGGACGTAACATGACATTGATTCTTGTGTTCACACCAAACTTGAATGAAGCATTAAAGCGCGAGTGATTTATATGTTAAGTCAATGCAAAGACGCATTTAAACATACTGCAGCGCAATTCGCGCGAATAAGCAGGCGTATGCAGAGCGCGCCGATTGTGCTTTTATACTGGCAGCGTTTGTCGCGCATTGCTTGTACTGCAGCAGGCTGTAGACAAGCATCTTTCTGTCGTATTTTCCAGCTTTCTTCTCCGAACACTGTGTGCTTTGAATTATGTCATTTCCAGCATACTTTGTTAAGAGACTGTCTATATTATAGTTTACACAATACACTTCAGCTAAGTTTTCAATATGTGTATATAAAAATAGAGTCTGTCAGGAAAAATTGACCCTTCTCACATTTTGTATAAGAAATATTACATTTTGCCAGGCAACAGAAGGCTTGCATGCAGATGCTAGATTGAATAGGTTACGCTTTGAGAACCAAGACTAATCTTATAGCTAACAGATGCTTCTAGTTTTATTCATTTAATAGACATTTGAGGTTTGGCCAAAAAATTGCGTAAATTATGTTTTTGTGCATTTTATTTTTAGCCAAAAGGGATTTTAGAAAATGATTTGCACACTGGACAAGAGATACAAAAAGAAATATACTAAGTATATGTTACATCCTGCTTTAATGTTTTGGGACAACATGTAAAAATATAAACATATAATTGTTTTTTTTATCTGTACTTTTGACTTTTTTATTTTATAGTTTGTTTAGTAGTTTATAGTTTAAAGTTAATTTAATGTAATTTAATTCAGTAATGTAAGGATGTTACTGTTGTTTAGTTTTGTACAATTTAGTTTTAATTTGAAAACATTGTTAATTTTTAGTTGTTGCTAGATTGCACTGTATACTGTATTTTAGTTGAGAAATACAGATTTCAGCATTATTGGTAATCTGTGTGTGTATTTTCCTTCAAAACAGGCAAGTTGAGTCAAACCACTTGTATATCGTGTCGCAATTGCAATTTTGACCTTAATAATCGCAATGTGACATTTTTCCCAAATCGTGCAGCCCTACTTATTAGCCTAATTAATTAGGCTATGTCATATATTGGGTATCCGGTTTTTTTAAGGAAAGAAAAAAACTACTGACTGAACTACTGAGTATTAGCTAAGCTACTCTTTTAAGTCTCCTTGAGTCTCCCTGGTTGAGAACCACTGATTAAATTAAAGGTTAGGTTTTAATTAAGATTAACGGGCAGTTAACAATACCTCATGGTTCTACAGAAAATATTTGAAACCTAACATTTACCTTTGATCTGTTTCCAGAGATTCCAGATGAAAAAGAAGAGAGAGCCTCTCATTCACCCTCTAAAGAAAACAAGAAAGAGACAGCACTGAAAAAAAGTCGCATTCTGTTGGGAAAGACTGGTGTCATCAAAGATGAACCTCAACAGGTAAGAGGAAAATAAGGAAAAAATGTAGAGTAAAAAAAGCAAGTATTTTGAAAGTTGATGATGTGTGACAATTTTTTACTCGTATCTAGAATATGTCTCAACCAGAGATTAAAGATCCTTGGAATCTGTCCAACGATGAGTTCTACTACCCCAAACAGCAGGGGCTTAGGGGCACCTTTGGAGGAAACATCATCCAGGTAGGACATTCAAACTGATCTGGAAAATCTGGGCCCTATGAGCCAACAGAATGTTTTAAGTCCTGGGCATGTGAAACCTTAAACGGGCAGAACAAGAAAACGCCATTTCCCAAATCATACCGACTCAAATAATACAATTGATAGATTTAATAATTTGATTTGTCTCTGACATCATCTTTCCTAATTTTGCTTTTCTTCAGCACTCCATTCCTGCTGTTGAGTTGAGGCAGCCCTTCTTCCCCACTCATATGGGACCTATGAAACTACGCCAGTTCCATCGACCCTCCCTTAAAAAGTACTCATTTGGAGCACTGTCCCAGCCTGGCCCACATCCAGCCCAGCCTCTCCTCAAACACATCAAGAAGAAAGCTAAGGTAGACATGAATACAGGTCCTTTTCAAAAAATTGTGATGAAGTTCATTACTTTCTGTAATGTACTGATAAACATTAGACTTTCATATATTTTAGATTCATTACACAC